>SKCR01005955.1:0-79135 GCA_019454045.1 Zanthoxylum bungeanum | reverse complement strand
TTTAGTTATAATATAGAAATAATTAATGGTTAGAGGTCTCAAATTATTTTTGTTATGATATTTTATTATGATCAAAGATTTCAAAATGTAAAAATTGCCTTGAGGTCCGAGAACACCAGGACTGGCCTGGCCATAAGTTGCTGAGCAAGAAATTCGAAAGCTCAATAAAAGCAAGATTATGAAGATTTATATTGTTTTGAGGATAATATCTGATATAGGACAACCAAAAGTGCCATTAATTTTTAGTGGACAAAATGATTATTCAAGAAAAGTACAGTAATATATATCATATGCAGTAATGCAGATAAAGAAAGCTATCATCAGCTAATAGATAACAAAAATAAGTCCTTTCGCAGGACAATACAATCACCCATGAAGGTTGGATAGCATGTGGAAAAAGGCTTATAAGCTCAGAGGCCACCTCTTAGTGGTGCACTTGTTTCTTGTCAAAGCAATGAACATTAAGATTGTGATGAGTATTCATTTAAAATATTTATAAAATCTTTTGAACTGCATGGAAAATTAGTAAAACTTATGTTTTAAAAAAATACAAATAAACTTAGAAGGCAAGAACCCTCTGTCTTTAGTTACACTCAAAAGTTTATGATTCAAAATATACATTTTCAGCTATCATTTAATTATTCCACACTTCATCTCTCTCTGACTCTCTGGTTGATTTTCATTGAAGACTGTTGTACAGTTGCTTGGGGATCACTCTTCAACTAAAGGTTTTGCCTCAATCAACATATTAACAATTTGGGTGCATGCATTATCCTTCAAACCCACCAAGACCAAATATGGATTTGACTATTGAAGATTAGAATAAAAATAAGCCAAACAAAATTCTTAATGGTTTGTTCAGCTGTAAAATTAGGTGACAAATGGGCAAGAGTAAAAATAAGGTTTAATGTACGAGGCTTCCTATATTGTGGATTCTAGGTAGTAGGGTTGGTAATTCAGTTCGGGTTGGCCTGACTCATTCCTGATCCTTTGGGATTTGGCCCGACTCAGTGGCTAGGGGCCAGAATTTTAAGAAAAAAGCTTGAACCGGCCCATTAATATTTTTTAATGAAAAATATTTATTTTTAAAAAATCTCACCTAATTCCTTATTATACCCTATATTTTTATGTTTACTTAAGTATTTAGTTTTTAAAAACTTAATGTTTAGTAAAATATATTTATTAATAGCTTTTAATATTAAAGTTTTAAAAGTATATTTTTAGTATAAAAAAATAATAATAAAGGCTCATGGGTTGAGCCCCGTATGAAGGGACAAGCTAACATGATCTCACCATAAGAGGGACAACCAAGTCCAATCCAACCCAGCTCATTGCTACCTCTACTTAAGAGGATTTTATGTGTACACAACTTTGTTCTTATTTTTTTTTACAAAAAATAAAAATAAAAATACACTCGACTCGACCTATGACCTTTAAGTTATAATATAATAACTTTACAATTACACCCAAAAAAAAAAAAAAAAATGCCCAATACTTGCAAGTAAGGATTGAATGAATCCAATGCCATTCCTTGCCTTTAGTTCGGTAAAAGTTAAAGACAATATCTTCTTTTATGGCCAAAAAAGAATGATTTGTATGCAAGGGGTTGCTTCCTCACAATGCTTGTAAGTTGTGTATAATCCTCAAACTTTTTCAGTGTCAACAATCATGCTATGAATCTTTTTTAACTTTGGTGTCACCTCACCATCATTGTTATATTGGATACTCATTCATACTCCCATGTTTGATGTTTCTGTTTCATCTCCCCTTGATGTGAATGGCATTACAAAGATTCAATGATTAAAAACATGGGCTATAATTATGGTGTAGTTATGTAGCCTAGCATCAAAAAAGCTTATAATTGATGGCATTTTCACAAATTGAGATTATGTAAGTAGTTATAATTTATACAAAAATGATAGACATACATAAATTCTTACATAAAAATATTACACTTCTCTCACTGTAGCTACAGTGATCACTGTAGCGATCAATGTAGCTACAGTGAGAGTGAAGAATTTATGTATGTCTATCATCTCTCTAATTTATAACGTGAGTGATGAACACTAAAAAATATATATTCATCAAAATAAAAATTAATATTTTATAATTGTAGTTTTATTAATCCCCTTAATTTAGTACATTTGTAAAATAATAATTAAATTTATGTTTTATATATTTTTATTGTGATTTTTGTTTCTTGTGTAGGTGAAATAATATTTTAGATACATAACTAGCAAAATGAATTTGACATTTGGATTTTGGAGGTCAGAAACTTTAAATGGCGTTCTAACAATGTATAATTTCGGAAATTTCAACTTTGCGCAATTTTCGTATTTTGACCATAAATTTTTACTCTGATATCGGATTGAGACAATTACAGTTCTAGATGAAAAAAGACTCCAATATCTACAACTTTGCTCTTTATAAGATTTTATAGTTATGAGGTTTTCAATGTCAAAATTGATGAGGAAGCCAACATGTAATTTTAATTATTTGAAAATAATAATAATAATAATAAAATAATAAAAGTAATGGTTCAAAGTATAGGTGTTGAACCACTATCAATCGAGGTGCTCAGCACCTCATTTTCTTCCGCATGCTCTATAGTTTCTCTCTGAAAATTTGTGGAGTTCCAACTCTTGTGTGTTTTTATTTTTCAAGTTTTTTTGTAATTTTTTTCTTTCAGTAATAAAATTATGTGTGTTTTTATTCAAAGCATGAGTAGTTAATTTCATTATACTGTGGTAAAAGGTAAAACTCTTAATATGAGAATATAAATTAATCTTACTTATATTATAATAAATGAATTATAATATGATGATTGATATTTAAATCTAGACTAATTATTTAAAAACTTTGTTACCGCTTTTATGACTATTTTTATATATTTGGCATAATTGAGTATCTAACTGAACTTATTATAGACAAATGTTGTCACCAGTTGGTTTTATATGTTTTTGGCATAATTAATTCCTGAAGTAAATTAGCTGGGTAATAATGATAATTTATAAATTATAAAAAATAAATTTCTCTCTTAAATATTAAGAGTGGATCATCTAACCCCATCATTTTTATTTATTGTTACATCTTAATTTAAAATTTGTCCATCACTTCAAACAATTCAGTCTTTTTATTTTCACTCGAATTGTTATTTTATTTTACTAAATTTATTCTCTGTAGATCGACCTCGGATTATTTTATTAATTCGACATTCTTATACTTGAGAGTAAAGAATCATTTTGTAAGTATGACAATGAATCAATACAGATAGTAATATTGTTTAAATCTAACAAAATTGTCAGTTTGGAAGTGATTAAGGTGCAATTATTTTATAAAGAATTTGAGTCAGAAGATTATAAGCAAACAAACAAAATAAGAAAAAAAAAACACCAAACCAAACAAACCAAAGTGCCAAGGCAAAGCTTACACATTGTGCAGCAAATTTTAAAGTATGAATAAAAAGTGTTGCTGGCATGCACTTTTAAGGATATTTTTTATATCATTTATTAATAAATATATAATACATAAAATTATAATAAATATAATTATATTTTATTAATATTTTATCATACATAATAAAATATTATTAAATTATTAGTAACCCACAGTTAATGTTACAGAATAAAAATTTTCCCGCGCACCAAAAGCACGAGTATGTGATTTGCCCTATGTGGCATCACTGGCATGTGCTAAGGGTGGGAAAGCGCATGTTAGCAAAGCAAGTGACTGTTGTAATTTTCCAAAAAAAAAAAAAAAAAGCAAGTGACTGATAAGAGGGTGGCGCGTTGTGCACACTTTCGATTTTCGGAATCATATGCTCCGGTCCCATTTCTACTTGGAATTATCTGGACTCCTTGGCATTTTATGGCGCTTCAGCTATCTAAAACAACGCGACTCTACAGCGCGTGGTCAACACTATAAAAGATCCCTTTTTTTTTTGGCTTGTAAGCTTTGCTTGCTTAGATTGCTTATTACCAAAGATCAACGGGTACGTGATTGGCTAAAGAGGACATTGCATGTGTACAATGAAATGACAAAAAAGGGCCCTAAATTTTAAAATTAAAAATTGGATGTGGCCATGTGGGTCAAAGTTCTCGTCAATCAACGGATAACAGTATGTCTGGGTCAAAACATCCTACTATGATGATACACTTTGCTTTAATGATACTACTATTTATACCTGTCAGTAAAATTGTAAAAAAAAATGATACTGAAGGCCGGCCAGCCTGTTCCCCACCCTGCTACTTTAACATAAACCGACAAACATATAATGAAAACCCCAATCTACCCTTCTTTGATGATACACTTTGCTTTAACCACGTGTCGAGCTTCCATAATTAGTTAACCCTACTCCAGCTGGTCCCACTTCTAGGACAACTAATTTCCGCTGAATTGTGTAGATTGGGTCATATGATCATATCCTAGTCCCATGTGGACAGAGTCGCACAACATTGCAATTTCGAGTGATTTCAACACTCTGGCAAGGTCTTGTACTAGAATCAATTAATGCTAAAAAAATAAAAAAATAATTGTTTGGCCTCTATTACAAGAAAGAAAACAAAAGTCGATGATTATTTTCAATGAGCAGTTGGCTCAAATAAGAAACTTCAAAAGCCATGTGTTAAGGGACACACTACAGAAAAATTGTTCACTCAAAATAAGACTTGTAAAAGAAAGAATTATAATTAAAAATCCAACATAAATCCATCAATGGTCTATTCCAATCAGTTCATGAAACTCCCCATTTCACCCTCATAAACAATTTAAATCCCCCCACCATCTGAAAAATCTTTGCAATTAAAAAAAATAATTACCCAGAAAAATGAAAATAATAAAAGAAAAAGAAAACACAATTAATGGGCCACCTTAATCCAATGCACAGTTTAAGGTCACTCCCACTTCATTGTTCTTTGCAACACACTTGTGTGATTTCCTTTTTGAGTTTTAGGGTGTGACGGCTCTAGGTGGAGTCCGTGATTCAGGGGGAGGCGTATGACCGTCCGATCCTTTCGAGGGATCATCAGATGATTGTCGTAAACCATCATCAGTCTCGCCCCTATTCATATCCTCAATCATACGTACCACCTCTTGCATTGCTGGTCTTTGATCAGGTACAGTAGATACACAAGCCATAGCAATTTGCAACAACTGAACCATTTCCTCTTCAACGTTGTGATACCGCATCAACTCCACATCAAAAACCTCGGCCGTCCATTCTTCACGTACCACAGACTGGACCCACCTGGGTAAATCAATCCCTTCCTCACCCAACGACGCCTGATTAGGTGATTTACCAGTTAATAGCTCTAACAACAACACCCCCAAACTGTACACGTCGGATTTGAATGTGACCTTGCGAGTCTCTACAACTTCTGGGGCACGATACCCTGCGACCCGGTTAGGTGGAGTTGTGGTGCCAAATACCGGGTTGAGTCCATAATCCGAAACACAAGCATCATGGTCGGGTCGGAGCAGGATGTTTGAGGATTTTATGTTGCCATGGACTACTTTTCCTGACACGTGTAGGTGGGCCAACCCCCTTGCCGCACTCAGTGCTATTCTCATCCGGTTGTCCCAGTCCAGTGGGGTGCGCCCCGAACCTCTGCTCCCTGTAAAACAAATCACCGCAAGTTCCGGTTTAAAAATTAGACAAAAACGACGTAGTGCTACATGCGCGTAGCTCACACTCTAAGAATGTTTGCACAGAAGCAGGAAGCGAGCAGAGGAGGAATGTGCTTAGTTTCTTAAATCTTAATTGTGAAGAATTTCCCATTAAGAAATCTAAAATTTAACATCATCTTACATATTCAAAGATCACCCAATTTATTACACAAATAAACTAAGGAATTAAAAAAATATACTAAAACAGCTGTAAATCCATTACGGTCAAAAGCAGTTTGAAAATAGAAAAAACAAAAAGAAAGAAAATGCATTATTAGGTCAGCTAGACAACAAAACAACATGTGCTTGAATTTTTTTGTCACCAATAAAAAATAAAAATAAAAATAAAAAAAATTGAAAGTGAAAATGGAGGGCATGGCTTACCATGAAGAAGAGCGGATAAGCTACCGGCAGGCATGTAATCAGAAACAAGCAACTTCTCATCTTTGGAATAGTAAAAAGCCCTCAAAGGAAGCACATTATCATGCTTAATCTTGCCCAAAACTTCCATGTGCATCTCGAACTCACGTTTACTAAGAGCCACTTCCTTGAGCCTCTTCACAACCACAGTAGTTCCCTCTTCAAGCACTGCTTTGTAACTTGTCCCAACGCTTCCTTTGCCCAAAACCTCCGCCGAAGCCCTCAACAGATCCTCCAAATCGAAGCTGTAAACCCCTCCTCCAAAGAACGAAAGCTTGTTCCTATCAGCCTCGGCTGACCCACCAGTGATTTCGTCTTTCGATGACGATGTCCCCACCTCCGTCGCTACCGCCGCCCGTGTCGTTCCCGCGGCGGTAGGTTTTGGAGCTTTCACTGGCCGCTGACGACGTCGTTTTTTAAGACAAAATAAGAGTAATAATAACAGTAATAGGATAATAAAAACTGCACCTCCAACGGCAATGCCGACAATGGCGCCCGTTGAGAGTTTATTAGATTTTTTATTGACTGGAGTTATTGATGGGGTTAATGACGGTGACGGAGCTGGTGACGGGAAAAATGGGTTACACGGTGGCAATGGGCCACCGCATAGATCTAAGTTTCCGGTGAATGCTGATTGAGGGAATTTTGTTAGAGCGGCGGGGATTGAACCGTTGAGATTGTTGTTTGAAACATTGAAGTCTGACAAATTATCGGGGTTGATGCTTGGAAGGTTACCTGAGAATTTATTGTTCTCTAGGAACAGACCCGTTAAGTGAGTCAAATTGTTGATACCGAACGGGATTTTGCCGGAGAAATTGTTGGAGGAGAGGTCGAGTCGAGTTAACCGGGTCATTCGAGTTACACTCGGAGGTAATTCACCGGAGAACTGGTTGTTTTGTAAGTAGAGGCTGCGGAGGAGAGTTAGATTTGAGAAATCGGAGGGGATCTCACCGGAGAGGCGATTTGAGCGGAGACTGAGAACTCGGAGTTGACTCAGTTTGCCTAGTGTGTTGGCTGGGATGGGGCCCACGAGACCGGCTCCAGGGAGACGGAGGCTGTAAACGAATGAGCGGTTGGCGTCGCATTGGACGCCGACCCAGTTGCAGGCAGAGTCGGAGGCGTTCCATTGCACGCGATTCGCGTGTGGGGTTTGTGAAAGAAACGCAATGAGAGCTTGTTTGTCTTGAGTCGACTCCGAGTTCACTCGCCCACCTCCACAACTCAGTAACAGAAAACTAATTAACCACAATACCGCTCCCATTTTCACATCAAACGAATTCAAGAAATCAAACAAACAAATAAAAAACTTTTGTATTGGTAGTCTTTAATTTATACGGCGGTCTTGATTTGTGGTAAGGTAATTTGTGACAGCTGTTTTGTACAAAAAACCCAAAAAATTGGTTTTCCGGTGACACTCCCTGCGAGTGAAAGAGAGGAAGAAGGTTTTATTTTGAGAAATGTGAAGGTTAGTGTAGTGAGAGATGTTTTTGAATTGGGGGATTTGGGTACCCGAGGTTTCACAAAAAAAAAAAAGTGAAAATAAAGCTGTGTGAAAGACAGAACCTGTCGAGCTGACATCCGTGAAAACGTTTTTTGTTTTTTCTTAAAAAATCATTTTTTTCCATTCACTACGCGCGAATCTAGCGCGTGCTCGTTTATTGAAAATTGATGCATACCCATGTGAGACAGTGTGAGTTAGTGGGTCCCTTGCCACGTAGCATATAGGAGCGTGGGATTGAAATTGTTAGACAGATATCTTATCTTCGTAATATCTGAGAACTATGGGCTTAAAGATCAGACGGTCCAAGATTGTCATGATCACAGTTGCAAATTTACAGGTTTGACTGGTAAAAGTAAAAAATAGTTAAGCAAATTTAGGGGGTTGTTGATGGGTGATGATGACACGTGGCAAAAAGAAGAGGGCACTGCCAAAACTTAGCTGGATTTAGTCCAAGCAGAGTTGGCTGGATCTTCTGCTATTTCTATGATGATGCTTCCATATTGGCTATTTGTTTAGATATTATTTTTTCAAAAATGAAAATTGCTATTATTAATTAATTTTATAAAAAAAATTGGAGATTATACAACTGAAGACTAGCTTGAGGGGGAAAAAAGAGCAAAGTTTAACCACCAGAAACTGGTCCCCACGAAATGATTCATCAGACACATGATTAACAAGATCAAATGCTTGTCCGTTAACAACTACATTACTACCAAATTGTGTTTGCTTCTATATGAATTGGAATCATCTATTTTTTATTCTACATTATATTAGAAACTTCAAATCTCGTCTTCTAATCGGTTAAAGAATAAAGATTCACGAACAAGCAAAACCCAATGCTAATCTATTTCTTGTTGAGTAATCTTATCACTTGCAAGAACGAACTATTGAATGGTTTAGGAATTAATTAGTTTGGTGCATTGGATTATGGTGCATTAAGCACCTTAAATTATATTAATTAGTGTAATCACATGTTTGGTGATAATTTATCTACTTCTAGGGTTGAACGTCGGTTCCGATTCTACCCGGAACCGGACTGATTTTTCGGGTTTGGAATTGGAATCGGACCGGTTCCGGTTCCAAAATGGAAGAACATAATTTACATGGTTCGGTTTCGGTTCTGTCACGGTCGGAACCGGAACCGAATTTTGAAATCGGAACCGGAACCTGTTTTGTGAACCGAATTTCAGAACCAGAATCGGAACCTGTTTTGGGAACCGAATTTCAGAACCGGAACCGGGACCTGTTTTGAGAACCGAATTTAGAACCAATTTCAGAATCAAATTAAAAATCAATTTCATAACCAGTTTTAAAACCTAATTTAAACCTAATTTCATAACCCAAATTAAAGCCCAATTTGAACCCAATTTCATAACCATTTTTAAAACTCAATTTAAACACAATTTCATAACCTAATTAAAACACAATTTAAACTCAAACACTTCATATAAGAATATTATGTATTGAGTCAAAAATATTATGCAATATGTGGATGCCGGTTTTCACCCGATGTCCACAATCGAGATTCTGGATTTTTTGGGCACTAGCGAACTTGCAAAACAAGGGTAGTATAAGCGGGGAGTACTGCCCACCGGTGTGGTGGAAGCCGTAGGCTCTCCGACGCTCAAGTCAGTAAAGTGTGTCTGACGAAAGTAGGGAGAGAAAGGCTTAGAGTTACCTCAATCTCAGTTTGTTTGCCGTGAGGGCAGGGTGTTTGATATTTCTTGGGTGAAATGTTGTAGAATTGTCTGATGTTCGATGATCCCTCCATGCCATGATCCTTCTATTTTATAAGCCTTCTGATGTGGTGTCATTTACCCCCTGACCGTTGGAATTTATGTAACTGTAGACTTAATGGTGGTGTGTTTATTACTATCTCTGTAACCGCTGATTTAATTGGTGGGTTTTATGTGTTTAGACGTTTTTCCAGCCTGGTTATTGATGGGCGATGGGTGTTGGTCTAAAGGCGATTGGTGATGGACGATATTCTAAAGGCGATGGGTTCTCGGCCCAGCTTTGGTTTTTGATAATGGGCTTTGGATCTCTGGTTTCATGGTCGGCCCAGGGGTGAAAATGTCGATTTTGCCATTGGGCCTAATTTTGGCCCGTACACAATATGCAATTTTATTTATTATTTTATTTCTGTATGGACAGTTGCCAATAATATTATGTAATATTCAAGTGTGAGAAATTATTGTATTTTCAAAATTTTACAATAAAAAAATAAATATGGTAAATCAGAACCGATTAATACGGTACCCTATTTAATTGGGTAGGTTTCGGCTCCACGCGGAACCGAATTGAAACCAATTAATAGGGTACTCTATTTAATTGGGTAGGTTCCGGTTCCACTTAGTAAGGAACCGATTTTTTCACCCATATCTACTTGGTACTGTATTATTTAATGATGTTCATACCACATTATTGAATGACGAGAATAGTGTGGGGTTATGACGCATTGCAATAAAAATTTACAAAAATAAAAAAATTCTCTAATATTAAAATAGTAAATATTATATAATATTAATATTATAATTAAAATAAAAAAATAACACAATACAATGTAGTTTAAAAAATTGTACAATATTATTATAATGTACCTTAATATAATACATCATGCATTATATAATGTAATACAATTTATTGCAATACACTGTGTCAAACATACCCATAAAACATATTTGGCACACACCAATAGACTATATTATAACTTTGTATAACACTTAAATAATACAATCACATATTTGACAACAAAATATCGTTGCATTGCACTGCATAACGTCAATGTTGTAATCTTACCACTCCACATAAATAAAACATGTCGGTAGATCCGGTCATTATTTCGATTCGAAACTAAAACTGGACCGGGAGGAACCGTCATAATTCAGTTCCAACCGGAACAGATCGGTTTCGGTTGGAACCGAAACTGGAATTATTTTTTATTTAGTTAGGCTGCTACTCTATTCGAACTGAAAAGAACTTGACGATTCCAACGGTTCGAACAGAAACCGTTGGAACTGTTTATGTTCAACAGCTACTAGCCGTTGGGCCAGCAGCATGTAGCTATTCGATAGCTCCCTTCTGTTTTTTTAATTTTATTTTTGTTAAATAAAATTACTAAATTACCATTAATATCATTAATAAAATAGCTAGTTTAGGGACAATTTAGGTATAAAAATAATCAAAAAATGTATAAATATGGGTCAGGCTTCATTTGTTCAACACACTAATTGTCAATTCTCTCAATTTATTTAATTCTATCATTCTCAATTCTCCCATCTTCAATTTCTCCAATTGATTTAATTTTGCAATTCTTCAATATTAACAAAAAACGGCAAGCTCATCTGAGAACACCATATCCAATATCCCAACTCAAGAGAGCAGTCAAAGTATCGGTACACGGAGAATAGAAGTTAAGTCTCGATCTTTCGATATTTTCAAAATTTATTTTCATTTAGTAGAGACTGAAAATGAAAGTCCAAGAACAACATGCAACTATTGTGGTGTATCTTACAAATTTATTGGCGGCTATGACAATATGAACAAGCACTTGGATATACATCATACCGCTGAAATTGGACATGATACAACACAAACTTAAATGGGCAAATACGTTTCATCTAGTAGATGTACAAGTTTTTTAGATTTATTTAAATATTCTGATGCTAAAAATATATAAGAGTTTGCTAAATTTACTTGTATGTGACATTTTTCTTTAAGCTTTTGTGAAAAAATTACTTTTACTAATTATGTTCGAAATGCTTTAAATCATGCTATCAGTAGAATGCCTAGATAATGCATCTGTAAGTGTAAATGCTCAATGATGAGCGAAAAATATATCAACATTTACCACCATTTAACTTAATATTTTGTATAGTTTTTCAAGTTTGATAAACGTTTTGATGTGTTTTTATTTATTTTGCAGATAAATAAAGTATCGAGACTCAATGCAATCAACTCGGGGCTAAAACGATGAAAAACAGACAAAAAATGGCAAAAATGAAATTTCACAGCTAGTGTCGCGACGCGCAGAACTTTTGCGCCGGGACGCGTCACCATTAAACGCCGAAAGTAGAGCTGTCAACACACGGCAACAATTGTGCATCGCGTCGCGACACAACAACTTTTACGAGTCACGACGCCAGACAATCTCGCGTACACGTGTCAACATCTCAGCACGTCGCGACCCGCAGCACTTCACGCGTCGCGACACCGGCCCAGATTTTTCCCTATAAATAAGTAGTTGAATTCATTTTCCATTTTCATATTTTCATTTAGGTTTCTATTAAGAAACTTAAGGATTGTATCTTGTTTATATTTATTTTCTATATTTTAATTATGTATTTTTATTTTTAGTAATAATAGTTTGTGTGTGTTTTTATTTCTTTTATGTTTAGTAATTAATTTCCGCTGGGGTAAGGGTTAAGCTTTTAATATGATAAGGTAGATTAATCTCACTTATTTTATAATATAGAAATTATAATTTAATAATATGGATTAATGTTGATATCGCCTATATGGCTGGTTTTATTTATTTGACATAATTGGATACCGCCTATATGGTCGGTCTTTAGGTGACAGATGAATACCGCCTATATGGCTGGTTTATGGACAAATAATAACACTGACTTTATGGTTGGTTTGACTTAATTAATAGGGTAATAGTGATAATTTTTATATTATAATAAAGTGAGATTTTTACATTTGAAATATTAAAGATGGATCCCCTAACACCAGCATTTTATTTTTAATCCAGGGAAGTGATGAAGCACAATATTCACAAGTTTCATAATTATTTTTCTTTATATAATGTGTGATGCATTGACTTGTTTATTGAATCTTGACCTTAATACTTCTTGTTGATTGATCACCAATAAGATTGATGTGGTAAACTTAAAATGAACTTGATGAATAGATTTTAGGTTTCAGCCTTAGATTCAATAACACACGATCTCATATTAGGGATTTTCTTCCAGGATAAACATATATATGTCGGGCGTGTGTAGCCATAATTGGAACTTGAAGTTAATGAATTTGTAGTTTCTTAATTAACATAAACATATAGTTAATTGAGTTATTTTGGATGTTTGCATCTGACCATCGACATAGGCTTTTGCATATCTTCGTGTTCCAAGTTAACAAACTAATATATTACACATGTATAGGAGATCAATTCATCTTTAGAATAATATTGGGCGGATTCACAACCCTATATGTTTTCTTTATTATAAATTCCCTTTATTCTTATTTTGTATTTTTATTTATTATTTAGTTAAATCCACATTCAACCAACAACAATCCCTTCTTACCCCAATTAGATACTTGTAAATACGTGACATCAATAATTAACATCGTAAAAATTAAGTCTTTGTGGGATCGATATTTTTATACTACTTGAGTGATACGTGTGCTTGTATAACGTGTGTGTTTACCACCGATCAATCAACAACATGCACATATAATGATGATGAGTAAATAATTTTAATGGAGATACATATGCAACTTAAATTTTTAAAAATTTAAATTCATGCTCTTTTATTTTTATTTTTAAATTAAGTTTTTAATTTAATGTAATATAAATTCAAAATAATAAATTTCAAATCTCATTTTTATTTTTATTTTTAAAAAAATAAAATAAAATTCATTCAATTTTTAAATTAATTAAAAAAATCAGAACCGTCATGTCGGAACCAAACCGAACCGGTAGCCGGATCTACCGGTGGGGATTACACCGCATCACATTCAGGAAAAAAAAAAATTTATTTTGACAAAACACACACCCCCACTATTTTTCTTCTCTTCCAAACCTAATCCAAGCTTCCAAATTCATTTCACAAATTGAACCCATAAACCCTAGCCTCATCCTCTATCACTTCGAGACCAAGAACACTCAGAAGAATCAAAAACCAAAGAAGCCATGAACAAAGCTGGCTGTGCGCGGCAGCGCACAGCTTGGCAGGTCACATGTAACCACGAAGTGGCCATGGCTAGCGCAATGGCAAGTGCCGTCACAAAATGGAGAAATTAGGGTTTAATTTTTTGAATTTCAGTGATGGAAAAAATTTAAAGAGAAATTAAAATTTGGTCGGAGGAAAAAGAATAATTACAAATATAAAAATGTAAAAATATAGAGATTCGATTGTTCTGCTTGATTGATCTCTTTTTTTTTTTTTAAGATAATATTCAACTCAAGAAATATTCAAATATCGAGGAGGGTGATATGTGTATTATATTTAGTCAAAATAAATGATAAAGGTCAAATGGCCCATAGAGAGATGAAGACCGACAGAAAGACCCAACCATATGATCCAGATGAGTTCTCCAAATGGTGGAACTTGTTGATGATGAAGCAAATTGAAATATTGACCCGACCACATGAAAGGTGTTGTTTTTGGATTTTCTAAGAGTTTGTTGAAGCCGACCCGATGAAGTCTCTATATATTAACACGACCTAGTTGAGAGAAGTAAATGGAGCAATGATGATATCAACTGGCTCGGTATTTGGACCCGAGAAATGAATGTGGGATCATAGACCGACCTAAATTAGAGTCATGTGCAATATACCTTAGGTGAGAAGACAATCTTCTATAGGGCGATGATTGTGGGAAAGCAATGATTCTCATTGGAAGTAGTTCCTATCAGCCGCCATAGACCATTGCAGTGGCAGAGAGTTGACATAGTAGAACCGCCATAGGCCAGTGCAGTAACAGTGAAATGAGTGGATCTGATTGGCTAATTTAATGGTAGTTGAGGAGAATTCTGATATCAATAATGGTAAAGTGACATGGGATGACGTCAGATGCGGTGAAATAGTGAATTTGAAAGCCTATAAAAGGGGTTGAAGTCCAAATTCAATGATTAATAATTTTTTACATCTCACAACTTGTAAAAAGCTAAAAACTTAAGAACTAGTGATTGAGAAAGAGAGTTGGTCAGTCACATGACCCATCGAGAGAATTGTATCTAGCTTGGGTAAGACCCAATGCATTTTATCACTTTGTGAGTTCATTTATGTTAGGGTTTTATGCGATGGGCGTAGTGGAAGCGCGGGTTCGGGCGAAATCGTATTTTAAATTTTTTTCAAAATACCGAATAAATTATTCAATATCTAATATGAATAATTTATTCATATATCACATAAACATATTTATTCAATATCAAATATTGACATAAATAATGTTGAAACGTCGCGAAACTTTTACGTAAACGATTTTTCCGCAAAATGGCCTAAAATGCGTTTTTGACCGAACCGACCATCCGACACTTATGGAAACTGTCCAGGTCAGATACAATAGTGTAGGGGCAGTTCATGGGCTGCCCGAACAATGATAACTCACTGTTTGGACAACCGTCACCCAGTTGGCTCAAAATCCATCTGATAACGCCGTTTTTGGCCGTTTTCACTTATTTCAAGTCGGAAACACTTTCCGGAAATTGTGCCAAGTCCCAAAATACATCCAAAACATTCAAAAGACACCAATTTCATCACAAAATCAGAATCATTTCCAGGTCATACACAGAAAATGAAATTGCCTAATTTCCATGCTTAAATCCAACAATTTCAAGACTAAATCAATTAATCTCAACACCAAATGAGTCCCACCACAAATGAACAACTCTAGAACAATTATAGGCCATATAAGAGGGGATCAACAACTCTAGAATGACAATAATTCAACAATTGAATAAATTGACATAATATTACAATAATATTCACCAATTTCACTTCACACATGCTTCCAAACTTCCAATCCACCATCAAACATCAAAAACCCCCAATTTTTCAGATTTGTAAGAACCCTAGAACCATTCTAAGTCATCAAGAAAACAAGAAATCAAATTTCTAAGCCATGAGTTATGAAGACTTACCTTAAATCTCCTAAATCCAAGTATTTTTCTTTGATTTTTCCTTTCAAATCTTCATGAATTATTCAAACCATTTGAAACCCATTTTTGAGAGGCATTTTCGTGAGTGATGGTGATCAAGAAGATGAAGAAAACAATTCTCTCTCTTTTTTAATATATGGCCGAAAATTTGGACAAAGGAGGGGCAATTTTATCCTTTTAATTTATCAAATAAAATTCAATATATACTTTATAATATCCAATCAAAATTGGACACAAATAAAGTGTATTTAATACATGCCATTTGGTCCAATAATATGTCACCATTTGTCATACTAATTATGATAAATAGATAATATATTTTAATTTTCAATTATTTAATCATTTAACAATTAAATAAATAAATAATTAAAAACAACCATATATGTATTTTTATTTACATTAAATAATAAATACATATATTTATGACATGTGTCAAAATCTAATTTGACAAATAATTAATGTGTATCTAATCGTATTATGTATCAAATAAAAATACACAATAATTATTAGAGGACAAAATCCCCTAATTCATGTGTTATCGTTTAACCGATTGAACAATCCGAATTAACTCACTTAATTCGGTGAAGTATTATGAATAATATGTATTATTCATATCGAGTTGCCCAAGTGCTCAACGAGTACACTTCTATTGTGAGACTCTCTAAGTTTAGGTTTATTCGTCATGAAATCCAATTTCGTGTCCATAATCCACCCACTCATGGATTATGACGACCACAGATAATCTCGCTAAACTATGCAAGCTGAGGTCATAGGCTCATAGCATACGTATAATCCCTTCGTCACAGGCTATCCATATTATACCTAGGATATAGATCCGAACGTCAAATCTGTTCGGTATAATATAGTCAACTTTCAATTTACAATCTCTAAATAAAACTCGGAACTGATTTCCGAAGTTATACCACGGCCATGGATTTACTAGATCGTAAATACGTGCTGGATGCGTATGCCATGTACACATGACTAACGAATCATATCTTGATACGCACATGATATCATGAGCATCGGTCCACACCCAACGAACAGACGGAGGTCTGATCATGACTAAATCGTTGACATGACTGCCATCAAAGTGTGGAGGATAACTCATATATCCACATCGGTATCTCAAGTCGAAGGACCACTATGCTTGCTCAAATCGAGAAGGTTCATATTGACGTTGGTGTACCATCTATAAGGAAACCTTCAGTAAGTCGTTCAGTGTCTTATCAAATAAACACCTACATGTCTATACGAGTCTCCCAAGACTCATGGTTCACTGGGATAAACCATCAGACCAAGTCACGATATACGACATGTATTGGTCTCAGCGGATTTTTCTAACCGACCTGTGTTAGCAAATCTTGACCAGGAACTTTATTTAAGGATATACAACTAATAGTACGCTTCACAATGCCAATTACAAACTACGTTGTAACTGCACACTATACTGTAAATCCTAGGGTATAATTGCTCATATTTATGAATCGGACATAAATACGAACCGGATTGGCACTCCGAGTACCAACGCTAACAATTTATCCCACTTGCTCTAGTGCCAATCCATGGTATCATATACACATCTTAATGTGTATCGTATACTCATGGCCCTCAAGAGCTCATGTATGGACCAAATTTGGTCCAAGGGCAATTTCGTCATTTAGCTTCAGGCTCAATACTGAACGCATCCCAGACTTCCCAACACAAGACTCAGGCCCAAGTTTCTACCTCAAAATGAAGCCTCAAGGGTTTGAGTGTATAGAGGCCCAGAGATTCATAAGCCTAGGCCCGGTGAAATACCACGTGCCTAAACCACAATCGAGGCTCACCCCACGCCAGTCCACATAACGCCTTGGCTCATAAACACTATTCATAACCCATCTGTTTCAGCCTACAACGGGCAAAAACGTAGTAATTGCACCTCATGAAGTCGGCCGTTATCATGACCCAACGGACGAGCAATCAAATGGCAATAAAGGCACATGTTACTGAGGCATGTATATGTAGGAAATGAGGCTCCATGAGGAGGGGGCAATCAACTCTCTTAGCTCTACAATATCCTCTCCATAGCTCTCAGTATCTCACACTTACCGCCCTCACGGCATCCTACAGAGTTCAAGGTAACATCTAACCTTGCCCTCCCCACTACAACTTCCTTAGTCCATTCACTGACTTGGGCGTCGGAGTGCCTACGACATCCACCACACCGGTGGGTAGACCCTCTTCGTTCACCCTACTTCCTTTGTTTTGCAGGATCGCCAGTGCCCCATTCATAAAATCTCAATTGTAGGCCTCGGGCGAAAACCAGCGCCTACAGTTTGGCACCCACCGTGGGGCCTTGGCTATTCATAGCATGCAAAGAACCATCTAACTACGATCCTTTCAAACAAACCTACTCGTATGGTGTCATGCAACGAACGACCATCCACATAATCGCAATAAATCATTACCTGCCAATGATGTGTAATGATAGCCAGACTCAAAAGTACATATAAACATCTTCTCTAAACAATGTTGAAATATATTGTCACCTTCAATTTACGTAGAGAGACCATCATCGGCCTCTCATTACATATAAATGGTAGGTCATACAATAAATCCAAACTACATAAAATGTTAGTCACATTCTCTAGTCGACATGAGAATTCTCTCATAATCCCCATCATACCCAATCAACCAAGAAGTATTCTCTATGATTTTTACATCTATTTGAGACTTCTTGGGGTGATTACTATCCACTCCGAATGGCATAAATAGAATATCATTCCCCTCAGACTACGTAAGAGGATAGTCATCTCTTCCAGACCACATGAAAGAAGTGTCATCTTCTTCAGACGATGTTAAGAGGGTTCCCATCTCCTCCAGAAGACATGAATGGGTTGTTATCAATTCTAGACTCCATTCGACCATAGTCTAATGGACCTACATCAAGAACAAGGCGTGACTCTTCAATGGAACTATTTTTCTTACCATTCACCTAATACGACGAAGCAATGATATTGACATAAGGAAGGATGTCTCAATCAACAGTACCTGAATGAAGATTTGGCGAGGACATCCCGGTCGACATTACCAGATTCCAATCGACACTCCACATATGAGGCTTGATGGTCGATTAAGATCTTTTCGACAAGAGATGAAAGAAGTCTTATTTAGAGGCAGAGGTTCGATCGATACAACAGATGAACATGCTTGTTCTTCTCGAACTACATGGAACAACATTCATTGGATTTCAACAATCCCATGCTGTTTGAGGTGTGAAGATATCAATCCTCCAAATGAGAAACTCTAGGCGATATGCACAAAGTTAAGCTTAAAACGAAACAAAGTCTACTCTTTGATTTAGCATACACCGAGAGCCCAGTCGACCAGCTCTGAGATTCCAAAAGAGAATTTTGTATAAACATACAAGGGGCATACCCCAGGCGGGTACAAGACTAAAACAAAGCCCTAAGAGAAGCAGTAAACAAAAAGCCCAAAAGCTCAATAGAAACAAGTACAGGTTGAAGCCCCAACAAACAAAGTAAACAGGTCCGAAAAAAGAAACCCCAAGCCGCCAGATCAGACGCCGAAATAACTAGACGATCAATGATAGGAGAAACGGCCCAACGAAAGCCCAAGAAAAAAACATCAACCATCGCGGGGCCCAAAGTAAAGAAGCAAGAGAGATGGCCTTCACCAGTCCAGCACATTAAACTCAAAGTCCCACATCGCCTGTTACAAAGGGACCACAAAGAAAGAAAGCAATCACTTCAATCCCACAACGCCAATCAAACAGCTTCCCAAAATAAACGGTACCCAGAGAGTGACTGAAACCCCATCGCCCAACATCTATGGCCGAAGCCTAAAACGACCAGCAACCGCAAAAGAATAGAGGCATTTGTTCCCACTCGACAAAGCATATTGCTTATGACAAGAGTCCACTTGACACCAAGTGCAATCGCCTGATTAGAAGTCAGACGCCTTATCCAAATAATCTAGTTTCACAGCCATGAGCAGTTCCATTCGAAATTGAAGCAGCTTCCCCAAAGAAAAAAAAATAACCCACACACCATTCCACGAGTCAGATGTAAAGATGTCGAACGCCAGTCCACACGACAGTCCACTACTTGAAAAAAAAACCTGAAATCAGAACAAACACCATGCTGAAAACAGTCCACTCGGTTATGTTCATTTCCCAACCTAGCAGTGTGAGTTGAACGAAATGATGTCCACATTGTCATGCACCTAACAGAAATCGTCTGCATCAAATAAAAAAATGAAGAGCTCAGATTTGATTTATTGATCATCAGAAGATCTGACGGTGGTGATGGACCCCACCATCACAAGAGAATAGCATTTCCAAGGTTGAGGTTGATGGTTCAAACTTGTTTTGGTCGAAAGAATAAGAGCATAATACAACTTACTGCTTCCAAGCTACAACTCTCCAAGAATGGAGCTGTTATGCCCACTTCTTTTTGAGTTACCGCTTGATGATATTCCTGGACAAGGAAAGTGGATTTGGAATGATTCTAGTTCATCATTATCTACTTCGTTGAGTTCCCGATCCAGGCATACGACAGCGTGAGTCCCACCATCGACGGGAAGATGAAGTAGTGGAACCCACAGACGGTCCGACAGAAGTCATGCATGACGACGTTGTCTGCTGTGAGGATCAGGTAGATGCCATTCTTATGGTCGACAGGGAAAGGCACCGACTTGACGGTGTTCCCGATGACTTGTTGGACGAACGAATGAGTGAGGGATGGTCGGAGTATTAACGGGCGATGAGGAGGGTCATGAAGATGTTAGCACCGGTCTGATCAGTGTATAGAGGATGAAGTCTTCGCTAAACCTGCGTCCAGGGTCCATACGTGGACATTGCTTCGGGTGTGGGCTCCTTATGTCGGGTCACGGGATGAATCCTTTAATCTTCTTGACCCAGACCATGAGCTGTAGCTGGTCTGCCCACCTCGCATGTCTCTTCTCTATGTCCATAACACCCATACCCATTTAATTCGCGCTTGATCACAAGAAGTTCAATAGATAAGGCCAAGGAAAGAGGCGTTAAAAAAAGGATTAATGGCCACTCGACCAACTATCAAGAACGAAAAGAGTCGTCTGAAGCCAATTAGCTGTTACCGATTGTGCTTCACTCCATCTCGCTTTCAACCTCAGCTCATATGCTTGCTGCCGACCCTTAGAGGTAATCACGCATGGGGACAAACCATGCGCACGCGACAAAACTTTTCCCCTGCTAAGCAGGCCCAATCATTTTTGCTGCATGAGATGACACATCATAATAGCCTTCTTCTTTAGTCTCCACGCCGACAGTCTACAATAATGACGACGACAGTAAAACATCAAGACCTCTCTTCAAGGCCTCTCTCTCTGTCGTCTGATTCGGTATGGGCTCTCTTTTTAATTTTAGCTTTGTGTTGTTTTGGGCCGGTATAGTGGACTGGCATGAGATAGCTGGTGGGCTTTTATCAATGTTTGGATGTTTTCCCGGCTTGTGTGGTCTGTTTTGCTTGGACCGATATTATGTGTTTGCTTAAAATCCTTTGGAGGAGCGGTCTGCTTTGGTGGTGATATTGGGCCGTTTATTCCAGCCGACATGCTCTCCAGATGACAGATTATATGAATACTCCTCTGGCTCTTCTTCACGACCTGTAGGCTGGAGATTATCCTGGCCTCATCAAGTCTAGACGACCAGGGACATCCCTCATAGACTCATGACGAGTCAAATTGTAGACATGGATTACACATGTCGTATGACTTATATCTTCATGGCCTCATCAAGTCCAGACGACCGGGGACATCCCTTATAGACTCATGACGAGTCAAGTTGTAGACATGGATTACACATATCGTATGACTTATATCTTCATGGCCTCATCAAGTCCAGACGACCGGTGACATCCCCCATAAACTCATGTCGAGTCAAATTATAGACAAGGAATACACATGTCGTAAGACTTTTATCCTGACCTTCATCTGATTTAATCGCTTGGGTACTTCCCCAATGGCTCTAGTAGAGTCAAGTTCATTTTCCCGACCATCATCTAGTTCGGTCGACTGGGAACTTCCCCAATGGCACCTAGAGTCAAGTTCATAACTTGACAGCATCAACGCTCAAGTACATCTACATACTATGGCCTCGTCCTAAGCGACACACGCGTCAAGTACTCTCCAAGCCAATGACTCATTGACTTAGAGAGTAAGAGACAAACTGTATGGACCAAATTTGGTCCAAGGGTAATTTCATCATTTAGCTTCAGACTCAATGCTGAACGCATCCCAGACTCCCCAACACAAGACCCAGGCCCAAGTTTCTACCTCAAAAGGAAGCCCCAATGATTGGAGTGTATAGAGGCCCAGAGATTCATAAGCCTAGGCCCGATGAAATACCACGTGCCTAAACCACAATCGAGGCTCATCCCACGCCAATCCACATAACGCATTGGCTCATAAACACTATTCATAACCCATCTGTTTCAATCTACAATGGGCAAAACGTAGTAATTACACACCATGAAGTCGACCGTTATCATGACCCAACAGACGAGCAATCAAAGGGCAATAAAGACATATGTTACTGAGGCATGTATATGAGGAAATGAGGCTCCATGAGGAGGGGGCAATAAGTGGTTAATGATATGTGGTGTGAACTCATATCAGACCATCATTTACCATACAGAAAGAACATCTAATGCTTTTACGATAAAACCTCATAAAGCACAGTTCTCAGTTATTTACTCTACCAAATATTTTCTTAATGCTTATCTTTTATTAATGACACTACTATTCGCTTTAAAATATGTAACAACTGTTTATACATAACAAGTAACTATCCAATAATCACAAGTCTGATATGAGATATCAAAACAGTTATTAAACATTATTTTAATTAACTAGACGGGAGATCCGGTATCCAATATCTACAGTTGTCTTATTACGAGAATTGATATTCTTTATACACGACTATATGTATCTCCTTTCCTAGGCTTTATAATTTGCGTTCAATTATTCACAACAATTGCTGTTGACAGCTGATTTTGGTCTCAGTGGCAATATGGGAATATCACTCCCGAGACAATCCTCCCTCAATAGTGAATTTGTTTGGTTATGGGTGACCAAAAGCAAACTTAGCAAAAGACAGATAAATGCACCAATCAACAAGGAGATTTAACGTGGTTCGGCGGATCTGGGTCCGACCTACGTCCACGGACACAAAAATGATGATACTTTTATTACCGAGATATGCTTCTCTGATATCTCTTGTGTTTACAAATCAGAGCTTGATGATTCTAATCCCTGATTTTTTGATCATGCCCCCCTCTACACTCACTATACCCTCCTATTTATAATAGTGTAGAAATCAGATTCCTATTTGTACAAGAATTCCCAATTGAACTCAGTCTTCTCTTCTTGCAAGGATTCCTAGTCTAATATTGTCTTCTCTTTTCTTATTCCTTTTCGGATTCTGACTTCATTTCCTTGTGAGAGTAGGATAATTTGCTTATCTTATCCACAAGAATAGAGTGTCATTATCTTTGAGCATATCTCGCTCATCTGGTCGGTCTCCATGAGGTCGGTCATGATAGTCTTTTATGCTGAGAGTGTTTCTGTCGACTTTATAGTGCTCGGTCATCCGAACTAAAGTGGTCGGTCATCTATCATCAAGTGTTCGGTCTCTTACTGTATAGTGGACAGGTCGGCTTTGATGATATCAACCAGTCAGGGAATTACCCTTCTGTCCTTGTCGTGCTGCCTTAAATATCATAGTGCCTGAAAACACCATCAACATCTATCCCCTAGTTCTCGGTAACAACGAGTTTGCGAGTTGATGCCGGGAACTATAAAAAAAGATGGTGTGCCGATGATTCCGTCGGTGGTCACTCCAGGAACCGCAGAGAAAAATACATTGGCTGCAAATCTGGTCATTCCTGCCACCTTCATGTGCTTAGTCAACGAGGATCCCAATATCTACCCATGAAGAAAATGCTTTGCCCTTATGCTGATGACGATCGACTCGGTGGGACGTAACCCGACCCCGAGTTGAGAAGAATATTTGGTTATGGGGGAATGTCACCTCCCCAGACCAATAAAGCCGACTTGGTGGGACGTAACCCGACCCTGAGCTAAAAGAAAGACTTGGCTCTGGGGGAATGTTACATCCCCAGTCCAAAGAAGCCGACTCGGTGGGACGTAACCCGACCCCGAGCTAAAAGAAAGACTTGGCTCTGGGGGAATGTTACATCCCCAGTCCAAAGAAGCCGACTCGGTGGGACGTAACCCGACCCCGAGCTAAAAGAAAGACTTGGCTCTGGGGGAATGTTACATCCTCAGTCCAAAGAAGCCGACTCGGTGGGACGTAATCCGACCCCGAGCTAAAAGAAAGACTTGGCTCTGGGGGAATGTTACATCCTCAGTCCAAAGAAACTGACTCGGTGGGACGTAACCAGACCCCGAGCTGAAAGAAAGACTTGGCTCTGGGGGAATGTTACATCCCCAGTCCAAAGAAGCCAACTCGGTGGGACGTAACCCGACCCCGAGCTAAAAGAAAGACTTGGCTCTGGGGGAATGTTACATCCCCAGTCCAAAGAAGCCGACTCGGTGGGACGTAACCCGACCCCGAGCTAAAAGAAAGACTTGGCTCTGGGGGAATGTTACATCTTCAGTCCAAAAAAACTGACTCGGTGGGACGTAACCCGACCCCGAGCTGAAAGAAAGACTTGGCTCTGGGGGAATGTTACATCCCCAGTCCAAAGAAACCGACTCGGTGGGACGTAACCTGACCCCGAGCTGAATAAACCATAAGGCATCGACGGAACGAAATCCAGCCCCGAGCCGAATAACCAAGCGGCCTCGACGGAACGAAATCCAGCCCCGAGCCGAATAAACAAATGGCATCGGCGGAACGAAATTCAGCCCCGAGACAAATAACCAAGCGGCCTCGGCGGAACGAAATCCAGCCCCGAGCCGAATAAACACGCGGCCTCGGCGGAACAAAATCCAGCCCCGTGGCGAACCAAACATCGATCTCGGCGGTACAAGAGCAGACCCGAGCCGGAAAGAAACATCGGTCTCGGCGGTACAAGAGCAGACGGCGGTACAAGAGCAGACCCGAGTCGGAAAGAGACATCGGTCTCGGCGGTACAAGAGCAGACCCGAGTCGGAAAGAGACATCGGTCTCGGCGGTACAAGAGCAGACCCGAGCCGGAAAGAGACATCGGTCTCGGCGGTACAAGAGCAGACCCGAGCCGGAAAGAAACATCGGTCTCGGCGGTACAAGAGCAGACCCGAGCCGGAAAGAAACATCGGTCTCGGCGGTACAAGAGCAGACCCGAGCCGGAAAGAAACATCGGTCTCGGCGGTACAAGAGCAGACCCGAGCCGGAAAGAGACATCGGTCTCGGCGGTACAAGAGCAGACCCGAGCCGGAAAGAGACATCGGTCTCGGCGGTACAAGAGCAGACCTGAGCCGGAAAGAGACATCACTCTCGGCGGTACAAGAGCAGACCCGAGGCGGAAAGAGACATCGGTCTCGGCGGTACAAGAGCAGACCCGAGCCGGAAATAGACATCGCTCTCGGCGGTACAAGAGCAGACCCGAGGCGGAAAGAGACATCGGTCTCGGCGGTACAAGAGCAGACCCGAGCCGGAAAGAGACATCGGTCTCGGCGGTACAAGAGCAGACCCGAGCCGGAAAGAGACATCGATCTAGGCGGTACAAGAGCAGACCCGAGTCGGAAAGAAACATCGCTCTCGGCGGTACAAGAGCAGACCCGAGCCGGAAAGAAACACCGGTCTCGGCGGTACAAGAGCAGACCCGAGCCGTAAAACAAATATCAAAACCATTGTGTGAGCCATAACAAACAAGCATAATCAAATGCCAACCTAAGTCAGAAGAGGTTTTAATCACCTTTTTGGGGATCTGTTGCCTTTCTTGCAACTCTACAAGGGTCACTATAAGCAAGGCTCTTCTTAATACATCCTCTCTGCATCTCAGCATTCCACGCATCCGACCGGATGACTTCCGCTATCAACTTGGTCGACCTCAAAAGCCGAATGGTCTATGTACACACTGAGATAACCTTATTTCACCAAGTCTTCCACCTGCTCCCGCAGGTCTCTGCACCCATTCGTGGCATGTCCCCTTACGTCATGGTAGATACAGTATGCCCTACTATTTCCCTCCTTAATCGGGAACCTCCTCAAATTAGGCTCGGCCAACAGACCTTTATCCTGGATTTCCCGAACTATCTGGTGAAATGCCTGACGATCGGTGATTTCCATCTTCTGCCATCGTCTTACTACGCGAGCTGCTTTTTGTTGAGTTCCCCACAGACGGCGCCAACTGTTGACGGCTGATTTTGGTCTCAGGGGCAATATGAGAATATCACTCCCGAGACAATCCTCCCTCAATAGTGAATTTGTTTGGTTATGGGTGACCAAAAGCAAACTTAGCAAAAGACAGATAAATGCACCAATCAACAAGGAGATTTAACGTGGTTCTGTGGATCTGGGTCCGACCTACGTCCACGGACACAAAAATGATGATACTTTTATTACCGAGATATGCTTCTCTGATATCTCTTGTGTTTACAAATCAGAGCTTGATGATTCTGATCCCTGATTTTTTGATCATGCCCCCCTCTACACTCACTATACCCTCCTATTTATAATAGTGTAGAAATCAGATTCATATTTGTACAAGAATTCCCAATTGAACTCAGTCTTCTCTTCTTGCAAGGATTCCTAGTCTAATATTGCCTTCTCTTTTCTTATTCCTTTTCGGATTCTGACTTCATTTCTTTGTGAGAGTAGGATAATTTGCTTATCTTATCCACAAGAATAGGGTGTCATTATCTTTGAGCATATCTCGCTCGTCTGGTCGGTCTCCATGAGGTCGGTCATGATAGTCTTTTATGCTGAGAGTGTTTCTGCCGACTTTATAGTGCTCGGTCATCCGAATAAAGTGGTCGGTCATCTATCATCAAGTGTTCGGTCTCTTACTGTATAGTGGCCGGGTCGGCTTTGATGATCTCAACCAGTCAGGGAATTACCCTTCTGTCCTTGTCGTGCTGCCTTAAATATCATAGTGCCTGAAAACACCATCAACAATTGCAAATAATTGATTAGCAAACTGTGTCAGACACGTGACTTCTAAAAGTCACTAAAAGTCAAGAAAGGTCATTAAAAGATAAACAAATAATAAATGAGTTTTCTTAATGTCAGTTAAGAATCTCGAGACATGAACTAATTCGTGTCAATTCTTACTGCATAAGAAACTATTCTTTCTAGAATAATATCCTAAAACATATATCTATTTAGATTACCTAACTTGACTTAGTAAATAAGTCACAAACCATCTTGATTTTCAAGAAAATCGGAACAACAGTTCCCGATGGTTTCAACTAATTTAACAATATCTAAGTCTACTGTATTTCTAGAACCTATTCTAGAACTACGCAACCATAAGTAAAGTCAGAAAACCTATATATTCAATTAATATACTATGCAGTGGATTAGAAGCATGATTCTATAAGCAATATAGAATAAAGGAAAGCGAAAGCGAAAGTAGTAAATTCCATAATATTACACACCGCTTAAGTTATGGATTTTAAACTCAGCAGTGTCTCCCACTACTTTACGTAATACCGTAATCCCAAACGGACAACGGGAATTCAATAATTAAATCAAATTTCATAGTGAGAGTAAGATCCCATGAATATATTTTGACTCACAACTTTGGCACGATCTCGCCTACGTATATTTATTAGGTAGGCAAATCATTGTCAATCACTCACCAGTGACTCCTGGTTTTGGTCCTGACCGTTTCTCGCTGTGACAACTTTGGCACGTTCACAAGGAGGCGTATCAAAGCTTCACTTGCCAATGACAAACTCAAGCTACTGATGTAGTCCTGACAGCTTTGGCACGTTCATGATTTCCACTTTCACTTGAATTTGTCTAGTATCAATATACAACCGGCATGGATAAATTCTATCAACTACACCCTCACTTATTTGGCACGATCTTGGATACAACCATAGAAAGTTACCCATAAATCGTATTGACAAGACGGACCAAGAAACATGTATCCAATACACGTTACTTTATAGTCATATTTAAAAACGGAGATTTTGTTATGGAAGCTATAATCTACATCAAATGCAGAATTTTAATCTAAATCATTTTTTAAACAATTCAATTCTACCTTAGAACATATAACTCAATCTAACAATTAAATTTCTGTTACATATTCGTTAGCGTAGAACCGAACAGTTAAGAAATATATCTAGATTCCTAGCATGTGCAAACATTAAAATTGTATTATATATCAAATATCAAGCATGAATAATGTAATGGATGAAGCATCAAACCCGCTCTGATACCAATTTTGTTGAGGTTTTATGCGATGGGCGCAGCAAAAGTGCGGGTTCGGGCGAAATGGTATTTTAAAACTTTTTCAAAATACCGAATAAATTATTCAATATCTAATATGGATAATTTATTCATATCTCACCTAAAATTATTTATTCAATATCAAATATTGACATAAATAATATTGAAACGTCACGAAACTTTTACGAAAACGGGTTTTCCGTAAAATGGCATAAATGTGTTTTTGACCGAACTGACCACCCGACACTTATGGAAACTACCCAGGTCAAATCCAATAGTGTAGGGGTAGTTCATGGGCTGCCCGAACAGTGATAGACTCACTGTTTGGACAGACGTCACCCGGTTAGCTCAAAATCCACCCAGTAACGCCGTTTTTGGCCGTTTTCGCTTATTTCAAGTCGGAAACACTTTCCGGAAATTGTGCCAAGTCCCAAAATACATCCAAAATATTCAAAAGACACCAATTTCATCACAAAATCAGAATAATTTCCTGGTCATACACAGAAAACGAAATTGCATAATTTCCATGCTTAAATCCAACAATTTCAAGACTAAATCAATTAATCTCAACACCAAATGAGTCCCACCACAAATAGACCAATTATATGCCATCTAAAAGTGGATCAACAACTCTAGAATGGAAATAATTCAACAATTGAATAAATTGACATAATATTGCAATAATATTCATCAATTTCACTTCACACATGCTTCCAAACTTCCAATCCACCATCAAACATCGAAAGCCCCAATTTTCAGATTTTTAAGAACCCTAGAACCATTCTAAGTCATCAAGAAAACAAGAAATCAAATTTCTAAGCCATGGGTTATGAAGACTTACCTTAAATCTCCTAAATCCAAGCATTTTTCGTTGATTTTTCCTTTCAAATCTTCATGAATTGTTCAAACCATTTGAAACCCATTTTTGAGAGGCATTTTCGTGAGTGATGGTGATAAAGAAGATGAAAAAAAACAATTCTCTCTCTTCTTTAATATATGGCCAAAAATTTGGACAAAGGATGGGCAATTTTGTCATTTTAATTTATCAAATAAAATTCAATATATACTTTGTAATATCCAATCAAAATTGGACACAAATAAAGTTTATTTAATACATGCCGTTTGGTCCAATAATATGTCACCATTTGTCATACTAATTATGATAAATAGATAATATATTTTAATTTTCAATTTTTAATCATTTAACATTAAATAAATAATTAAAAACAACCATATATGTATTTTTATTTACATTAAATAATAAATACATATATTTATGACATGTGTCAAAATCTCATTTGACGAATAATTAATGTGTATCTAATCGTATTATGTATCAAATACAAATACATAATAATTATTAGCGGACAAAATCCTCTAATGCATGTGTTATTGTTTAATCGATTAAACGATCCGAATTAACTCACTTAATTCGGTGAAGTATTATGAATAATCTGTATTATTCATATCGAGTTGCCTAAGTGCTCAACGAGTACACTTCATATTGTGGGACTCTTTAAGTTTAGGTTTATTCGTCACGAAATCTAATTTCGTGTCCATAATCCACCCACTCACGATCACAGATAATCTCACTAGACTATACAAGCTGAGGTCATAATATATGTATAATCCTTCTGTCACATGCTATCCATATTATACCTGAGATATAGATCAGAACGTCAAATCTGTTCGGTATAATACAGTCGACTTTCAATTTACGATCTCTTAATAACACCCGGAATTGATTTCCGAAGTTATACCACAACCATGGATTTACTAGATCGTAATATGTGCTAGATGCCTTACACATGACTGACAGATCCTATATTGATACGCACAAGATATCATGAGCATCAATCCACACCCAACAAATAGGCGGAGGTCTGATCATGACTAGATCGTTGACGTGACTGCCATCAAAGTGTGGAGGATAACTCATATATCCACAGTTAGGGGTGTGCATCGATCGGTTCGGTCGGTTAATCCTTAATTTTTTAATCGAACCGAAATTTTTTGGTTAAGTAAATGTGTAACCGATTTAACCATATTATGACACATAACCATTAACCAATTTAACCATTATATTTCGGTCGGTTTTGGTTAATTCGATTATTAACCAGTCCAACAAATATAAATTCATCAACTTAACATTTAACAAAGCAATTTAACACAAATATAAATTCAAATTCATCTAAAAGACAGAAAATCAGAAGATAATTTAACACAAATATAATTCATCACCGACTAGTGATTTTGTACAAATGTTATCATGCCAGTCACATTGTCCTTTGCTTCTACTTTGTCTACGGAGTGAGGCTGACCATGAGAACTTTCTGTTACACCACAACGTCTGACTTTTGTACTGTCATCTGCAATCTTTGCAATTTTGCAAGTATAGAACTCTGAAGATCTAATCACCTTGGATAAAACACCATTATTCATACATGACTTTTGAACCTCTGTAGAAACCTGATCAATGCAAGGCATCATCTCCTCATCTTGTTTCCTGGGTTGTTCATTAACATGATAGACAAAGCTAACTAAGGAGAATGAAGTTGATTAAGTTGAAGAAATAATTTTGTTTGTGAGTAAGAGAATTTTGTTTGTGAGTCGGCGGTTGGAAGTTTCGGTGAGTGGGTGGAATATATATATATATATATATATAAAGTGAAATTGGGGTTTAATTTCGGTTAATCGGTCGGTTCGGTTATACGAATCTCATAACCGTAATCGAACCGAATAATCAAAAAAGTTAAAAATTTTAACCTCAAAAATCGATTTAATCACAATAACCGAACCGTTATAAAAATGAGTAGTAACGGTTCGGTTAATCGGTTAAAATCGATTAATGCATACCCCCATCCACAGTGGTATCTCAAGTCGAATGACCACTATGCTCGCTCAACTCGAGAATGTTCCTATTGACGTTGGTGTATCATCTATTAGGAAACCTTCAGTGAGTCGTTCAATGTCTTATCAAATAAACACATACATGTCTATACGAGTCTCCCGAGACTCATGGTTCACTGGGATAAATCATCAGACCAAGTCACGATATACGACATGTATTGGTCTCACAGATTTTACTAACCTACTCATGTTAACAAATCTTGACCAGAAACTTTATTTAAGGATATACAACTAATAGTGCGCTTCCCAATGCCATTACAAACTACGTTGTAACTGCGCACTATACTGTAAATCTTAGGGTATTTGTCTAATATACATGTATCACTGAATCAGATTCAGTTTCGATCTAATCATAATCAGATATCTAATTGTGATTAGATCGAATAATTGTATAAAAGACAATGGTGCTACCATTAAAATTAGTAATATTATGAAAAATACAATTACTCATATTTATGAATCAGACATAAATATGATCCGGATTGGCACTCCGAGCACCAACCCTAACAATTTCCCCATTGTAGCTCAGGTCGGTATTGACCCTGGGTAGTGATAAAATACCATCATTTTTCTCGTGGACTTAAGTAGGAGGCACTCTCCGTCGAACCACGTAAATTCTATGATTTATTTGTTTACTTGCTAAGTTTATTTTGGTTCTCAAACAACCAAACGAATTCACTACTAATGGAGGTTGTTCGATGGGTTAATTTCTCATATTACGTTTGAAACAAAAAACAGCTATAAACACTACTTGAAATTATAGAAAAAAAAATCACTTTTATAAATCTAGAAAAATATTTTAATTAATCAAAAAAATTAATAAAGTGTAATATCGCAAGAAACATTGTATAATATTGATATAATACAATACAATATAACACCAAATATTGGACATCATTAATATAATACAATATTAATATAAAACACCCTACAATACATCATAACACAATACAACATGTCAAATGCACCCAAAGGATAGTTCTATATTTACAGTACAAGTTAAATGAATTTAAAGGGACAAATGACATGTATGATATGAGAATGTCAATATCAATAATTAGTCTATTCAATTAATTGGTATGAAAAATTGTATATATACAAGGCCCTAACATACTAGATCTCGCGGGCTCTGTTCACATATGAATTTTTATTTTTATTAGTATAAGGATGTTAATATACGTACTTGACTCCTCCAACCACATGTATATAAAATTATACATGTTGATGGTGTTTTGTGTGACAAGTACTTTGAACAGTTCGGCCAGGGCAGAGATGAGATTTTCCCTTTTGGAGGGTCAAGTGTTCAGAGGGTTTGGGTTATTCCTCGGCCAGAAAGAGAGTCCGAACACGGTTTTCCGGATTTGGCCGACCAGAGCACACAGTGTGGTACAGATTCAGAGACCGACCACATCAGAGTAGAGACCGATCATGAAAGATGGGTCAGACAGTTCAGGACAGTTTAGACCGACCACAGCAGGAGCCCGGTAGCCTAGTTCAGTTCTGTTTCACCTTCAGTACCACGGAAAATGAGCTCGGACTTTTTGGGTCAGGTCGAGATCAGTTTGGGTAGTCCGGTTAACCATCTGGCCGATCATTTGGAGACCGGTGTGTGATCAGGGCATCTCTGATATGTGTTACTGTACGAAAGATCTTTACAAGGCTGACACCATTATTGTTGCGTGCGACAGTGGAGAAAACAGAGTGATGTGACAAGCCGTCAGACAACAGGTTTGCTTTCGGCGAAGACAGTCTTGGAGCAGAAAGCCCGTCAATCAGTCGGAGACCACGCGGGAAACGTCACAAAGTTGGGGGAACAATGTTGTAATTCCTGAGTATATAAAGGAAAGTTATATTCATTTGTAGGGGATAGCAAAACTTGCAACTAAAAAAGAAAATGAGCACTACTTGTAAAACTTGGTAAGCAAACAACTCGGTTTCGTTAGACCTCCACTGAAACAGGTCGGCCGAGTTCGTTTTGATAATAAACAACCCCCACCATTTTGTGCCCGTGGACGTAGGTTGGATTTGCTCAGCCGAACCACGTTAAAACTCTCTTGCCAACTTGTGTGTTTTTCTCACCTTTTACTACATTTGTCTTTGATCTCCCCATAACCAACAAATTTAAGGTTGAAGGAGAATTGTCTGCACTACAAGAAAAAAGGCCTTTACTGACACTAAGGTTAGTGACACTAGGCAAAAAGTGTCAGAAACGACGTGTAAATGGGCCTATTTCCGTGTTTTTCACTTAAATATCAATAATTACTGACACTATGGTATCAGCGATTTTAGTGTCAGTAATTACTATTACAATAGTATCAGTAAGAAATAAAAAAAAAAACGCGTAGTCGTCTGGAGTCGAACCAACACCTCGCGGAAGTGACGTTTTTCGCATATATTACTAACACTAGAGTATCAGTAAATTTAGTGTCAGTAATTAATGATACCTTAGTATCAGTAAAAAAATTAAAAAAAAAAATTATTTCCTTAAGTCTGCTGGGACTCGAAATTGTAACCATTGATATAATTTTTTTTTTTTATTGTAAGGTTTTACCACTGGGCCAAATCGTGACTTTTGTTCCTTAAACCGCGGTTTATAAAAATATATATGTATATGCACCTTAATCTGTAGTGTGTGTGTGTGAAGGAACACGCGAGTATTGTTATAATAGTGTTTATGGTGATGGCCGACGGGTACCTAACACACTGCCATATGTCCCCTTGCACGCTTTCGCGTCACTCCCAGAACCACGCCACGTGTCCCCACAAAATCCCGTTCCTAATAAAGTCTCATTCCTCGTTCCATTTCTTCGATCCCCGCTACCGAAGAAAGGAATCAAACACTGAAACAGATCTAGGTTTTTTGCCTTGCAAAATCAAAATCGATCGATGGCTCTCGAATGGGTTGTGCTCGGATACGCCGCGGCTGCGGAGGCCGTCATGGTGCTGCTGCTAACACTCCCAGGACTCGACGGCCTCCGCCGCGGGCTCGTCGCCGTGACACGCAATCTCCTGAAGCCGTTCATGTCAGTGGTACCGTTTTGTCTGTTTCTACTGATGGACATCTACTGGAAGTACGAGACGCGCCCCTCCTGTGAGGGCCACTCGTGCACTCCGTCGGAGCACTTGCGTCATCAGAAATCCATCATGAAGAGTCAACGCAACGCGCTGTTGATCGCGTCGGCTTTGTTGTTCTATTGGTTGCTGTACTCTGTGACTCATCTCGTTGTCAAGATCGAGCAGTTGAACCAGAGGGTTGAGAGGCTCAAGAACAAGGATTGATTGGCGATTGAAGATTAATTTGAGGTTTGTTTTTTATTTACGAATCTTGATCGCATTTCTTCTCCTTTTTATAATTTTTGGGTTTTGTTTGTATTGAAATCTTAGATAAATTTTGAATGCTGACTGATTAATATATATTCACTTAATAGTTTGATTTACCATCGGGATTGTGTTTCCATGTATTTTGTATTTTGTATTTTGATTTTGCTTGATGGTGAAGATAATTGAGAAATAAATAGAAACTTGGAATACTATTATTATTACCCAATTCAACACCGTTAAGCCATCGAGACGCACCATTCTTATATTATATGACATTGATGTATATGCACCTTCACACACACACACTAAAAATATATAAATTGTCTGTTCAGTGAAAGAAAAAGTTAGCTATTATTCAGTGGAGATGGTTGTGATGACATTGATGTATATGCACCATTATCCAACAAACTTCCACTTTGTAATTTGAATGATGATGATGATGTGGGAGAATTCCAGTAGATAAAGATTTGTAATTTTATAATTTCATTAGGTTATGAATATGACAGTTTTTGAATTATGTAAGTGGTTTGTTTCTTATATTAAAGACACTTTTTTATTAGATTCGTCTATCTCTTTTATTTATCTTTACCTTAAACCATTATTTTGTGTCTCTAATTATGTAAGTGATTTATATATGTACTTATAATATGGATCAGAGAATCAGTTTGTTATTAAATGTTATTTAAATGATGTACTTATTTGTTGTTTTCAGTAGGTAGGGATGATAGAGTTATGGCTGAGCATAAAAGATGGCGATTGGAAGTTGTTTGTAAATAAAGTTTTGTCAGCAGAATTTCAGGTGCGTTTAAAGTTGATTGTGTGTATATGATTAAGTATTTATTAAAATATTTTATCTTTGTGTAGGTAAAAAGTCAACAAGCCAAAGAGAAGAGGGCGAAAAATACCTACAATCATCACTTGGGAAGCACGGGATACAGTGGCATGTTATATAGACATGTATGTATTTTTATTTTTACATTATTATTTATTATTTTCTGGAATCATAATGATTTACAACACTGGCACAGAAATTGAAAACTGGAACATCCGAAAATGAAATTGATCGGAGTGATGCTTGGATAATGGCAAGAAAAGATAAGGATGGCAATCTACAACCTGCAGTGGCTGCGATAGAGATGAAAATAGTAAATGAACCATAACTCTTAATAGCTGATATAGAAGCATGTTTAATTTCTTACTTGTATTTTTCTGTTTTTTTAGAGTGATCTTAAGAGCCAAGTTGAAGAAGGTTCTTTTCATTCTCAAGGCCCGAAAGATATTTTGACTGAGGCTATTCAGAAGCACCTAATGGATCTAGAGTGCAAGGAATAGGTCAATTTATCACTCCATCTATGTACTTTCAAATTCCTGAATCTTCAGAGTTTGCAATGGAAATGAAGAAGTATCAGGAGAGCTTTCAATTTATGACAGCGCAACTTGAGTATATGAATGCAAGGCTGAACGCCTACAGCAACCTGAAGTAGGTAGTTCTAACTTTCCCAAGGCAAAATCTTCAAGTGGCGCTTGCTTAGAGCTTGACGTTCCCCGAGCATACTTGGAAAAAGAAAGGTTAATACATTTGGCGTCTTTTTTATATCTCATATATATGTATTATTAAATACTAATAATGAATTATCCTACAGGTTCAGTTAGTTGTGGGTAAAACTTCACCAAAGTCTGTGAAGAGCAAAATATTGGAGGATCCTATTTAAGTTGGTGTGCCAAATGATGATAAAAAAGAACAAAACATTGAAGCAACTTCAAGAATAACTCCAACGAAACCTAAATTGACTCCAAGAAGATCTCCGAGGTTAACTCCTGCAGTAAAGGAACCAAAAAATGAAGTAGTTGTGAAAAAACAAATTGCAAGAAAGCTGGTTCTTAAAAAGAACACGAGGGCAGCTGCACAAACAAGAAAACAAGATAAGAGTCCATACATGCAAATGTTTTTTATGCTTGTTAAGAGCTGTTTTCCGAATTTGATAAAGATTGATTATGACATACCAATTTTTGGTATTACTTGGAAGTCATACTTAGACAAAGCAATTTGCGAAGAAATCATGGATTTTAAGGAGGTCCAAACTGTGCTATTAACATATGGATCAAGTATAGTTTTCTTTTACCTCTTTCTTCATTTGTTCTAAATGTTTATATAATATTTACTTTGTTTTTATGTTTATCTTGTCTTAGGCACTTATACGATGAGATGGATAAAACTGAAACTGCCAAACCAGTTCAGTTTGGAAATTTTGAGATGATACGTCCATCAAAGGTTGCTTTGAAAGAAGGACCTCAATACATTTCAAAACTGTTAGGTATGATAGAGTTGGGGCAAATCATATTGATCCCATACAACCCAAGGTAATAATTTTTTAATTTTTTTAGTATTCATTTCATTATGTAATCCAGATTTTTATTACCCTTTCTTTCTTATTTAGCTTTCACTGGGTGCTTCTTGCAATTGACATAGTACGACGCACGATATATTATCTGGATCCTAAGGGGAATAATCCTACTGATGAGTTGATGCAAATTGTTAATCAGTTAAGTTATAGTTGTTTTCTCTTTATTTTAACATTGGGTTTATTGTTGCATTATTTATATGATATCCAATTATAATTTTTTGTAGGGGAATTAGAGTGTATCAATCTTTACATTCTAATAATAAGAGCGGTAGTGTGACTTGGGTATCTGTGAAGGTACAAGTTATGATATATATATATATTTTTGTGATATGCAACAATGAGAATATTTAGAATATATCTAAATGAACTAATATTGATATGATAATTCTTTTTTATAGTGTCCAATGCAGCCTGGAAGTTTTGAATGCGGTTATTATGTGATGAAATACATGCAGCAAATTGTAACAAATGTGAACATTCTAAAAGACAATGTAAGTTAACAATAGTTAAGTTTTATCACTAGTCAATTATGATATCTTACTGTTTAAAATTCTAACTTATAAATATTTTAAAGTTCAAGGGGATTAATGAGTACACTCTGGAAGATATAACGCAACTCCGTGATGATTGGGCAATATATGTTGCACATATAATCACACAGTATAATGAAGAGGTAATTACAATGACATGTTTTACAGAGGTGATTATTACTTCCTATTTTTTCACTTTAATTCATGACATATTGGGAAATCTTCTATTCTTGCAGAATACAAATGACAAGAACAACATAGCTATTGTTCGTTGAGTTAATGAAGTAGTATGGTATTTCTCTTTTCTGTAAATTAATACATTCTTGTTTCTACTTTTAGCTTAGAATTTTTTCCCCAGATTTTTTACTTCAGTGAAAGCAATATGAATCATATCTTTTATTTCAGTTTTATGCCCTGATGGGTTTAATTTGGTGGGTTAATTTGTTTTATTTGTGAGTTTTGCTAGTGGGTAAGATTGCTTTGAGACTTGAAAGTTAAAACAATCATGATGTAAAATATTCTATTAACAGTGTCTCGATGTTCTCTATGTCAGACATGAACTTGGAGATAGTTTTTTACCTGATGAAGTTTTGCCATGTTCTGATTGATACTTGTTGAAACCTTTGGGGATATGGCACCTGTCATCTGATGTGCTTTGAGGTGTGCAGCATGAATGCTATGGAAGCATATTTGATATATGAGATCTAACATGTTTATCTCATCTATTTTTATGGCAATTACCTGGAATGTTACATTCTAGTACATTTTGAGCTTTGAACTTTTAGTTTCCAGGAATTCCATAATGACAACTATCTTGTCATCTTGATTTGCTTCCTGCATTTGGAAACAGTATTAGATCATGTCATCTGATAAACTTCATCTGGTTCATGAGATCCTTTTATTTCAGTTTTATGTCTGTCTATATATATGTGTGTGTGTGTGTGTGTGTGTGTGTGTGTGTGTGTGTGTGTTATTGATTTGTTTGTTTTGGTGATTATGTAGCGGTATGAAAGATACAACTTGTTATTATGGATGCCGTTTGGTTTTTTATATGCATGCTCTTAGGTTGTTGGTATGGTTATTGTCAATAAGTGCTTTATGTGACAAAAATTAGATTAGGGTTATATTTTGTATTTTTATTTGGATGTATTTAATGTTTTTATTTATGAAGATATCGATTTTTTTTGGAAGTCCATCTAATTCTTACATTTGGTTTATAATTTCAGATTTTGTGCCAGATATCATATTGTTGGGGGATTGTTGCAGGCTTCTCAACAAGTATCATGAATTTTGGTGGGGGCATGACATTTTGATGGGACTTTAAGAGTAGTTTTTGAAATATATATATGTTAATTTAAAGATTGTCTATGGAGTTTTTGTATTCATCATGTGATTAATACGATTAATCTATTATATTGCGAATTTTATATAAATGTAATTTTTTAGTTTTTTATTTCATTGAGTTGGTATATATATATATATATATATATATATATATTATGATTAATTTAATTACAAAAAATAAGAAATATAATTGTGAAATAATACGATTTTTAAATTTTAAAGATATTGACGGATATTGATACTATAGTAACAATAATTACTGACACTAAAAATCAAATATATGCGATATACTGATACTGCAGTAACAAAATTTACTGACACTATAGTATCACTAAATACTGATGATATAGTGTCAATAATTTACTGACACTAAAATAGTGTGAGAGATTACTGATACCATAGTGTCAATAATTTTCTGATACTACAGTATTAACGTTTACTGACACTAAGAATCACTGACACTAGAAACTAGTGTCAGTGATTTCTGGCTGCGGCAACACTGACACATTTATATAGTGTCAGTAAAACCCTTTACTGACACTAATTTAGTATCAGTAAAAGCCTTTTTTCTTGTAGTGTTGGGTGAGTTATCTCGAAACTGCCCCTGGTCCGACAAAATCACCCGTCAACTATACCTGTATTTGATCTAACAGACTATACCTTAAGGGCATTTTTACCAATCCTACTCATGAGTCATGTGATGTGAATGCATGCAATATGTTCATATTTGGGTTGGTGCGCAGTTAGGAGCTGGATTAAGGATTTGAAAATAACAGTTCACATTTATAACCATAGATTGATGGCTCTTTTTAAGTACTTGATATTGGATATTTACAAATGCAAACAAACTTAGTACACACTTGTCAAGTCCAATTTCCAAAATTCTCGACAGAATCCATCAGCAGTAAAATGCCAAACCCACTGCATCCAAAGGGATCATATAACATAAGTAGTAACAAAGCTGTTAATTATAAATGTGGAACTGTTAAACCTGCAACTTTGCCTTAACCAGCAAGAGGCTTGGAACAAAACCATAAATAATATCATTGTTGTTATTTCAGTTTCTAGAAAGAAGTAAGTATATTTACTGATGAAAGAGAATTTCAATGTAAAATGATCAGGTGAAGGGAAAGAGACAGCACTGTGTATTAAAAGAAAGAGAAGCATTGGAGCTTTTTAAGTCATAAGAAAACGTCCACTTAACAGAAAATCAAAGGGAAATTGGGGCTTGGTGGTAGAGGATTTATGGCTCGATTGTTAGGTTTTGGGTTCGAGTACAATGAATGTATTTTTTTTAAGAATTTGGGGCAATCGGTGGTTTTATCTGTTCCGCTTAAGCCTGGGTCGGGAAGTTTGGTGACGATATTTCCAATGTTTCCAAAAAATATAAATTAGTTAAGCTATGCAAATTTTAGGGACTCTTTTCCCCATAGTTCGAGTCCAGTGGTGCATTTCTCATTTTAGATCATCTTACCCTTCTTCTTTCTTCAAATGTTCATTCATCTTCCTCTTCCCTCTCTTTTCTTATCTTTCACAGTCACAAGAAATAAGTAATTAAAAACAAAATAGAAATAAAGAAGATAAAGATTTGCTGAAAGTTACCAATTAGAGTGAAGAAGACGAAGAACAAGAGATGAAATTGAAGAAAGAAACTCACATGGGCAATGTATATGTAGAATGATGAAGATTAAATATGTAAGATTTTATTAAAAAAAACGTAAGTAGTAATAGAACATATAAAATATTCGATAAAATGTCAATACTAGGTGCGCGTACATCATGGTTGTGCCATCATCGGGTGTCGTCGCACACCCATCTCACAGTGCTACGATGGCCAATCGACGATCACCCATCGCACCACCATTTTGGTGTGCTTTGGGTTAGCCTTGGGCACTATCGGATTCAGATCGGATCAGACCGAATCCGGATCCGGATCCGATTAAAATGAACAAATTAAATCCGTTAAGGTTCGAAACTGTTATCAAACTCGAACCGATTCGATCCGATAACTATCGGATCGGATCGGATTTGTTCGAATCGATCCGATCCGATAACTATCGGATTTGTTTGAATCGATTCGATTAGCTATCGGATCAGATAAATTTGATTTGATAAGGGATCTGAATTTGATAAGGAATCTGAATTTGATAAGAGATCCAAATTTGATAAGAGATCCAAATTTAAAATATCAGAATCAGATATTACAATAAGTATCTTAACATGCCTTGAAACTCCAGCAGTAGCAAACAACTCATAATCACAATCAAATTCTACGTACACACTCATAGAATGGGCTGCGCAATGAGTCTTGGGAAGGGGTAGCAGAAAGTTGTTCTTGAAAGTTGTAAGCACTCCTATGAGCTATGATCAATACATACTGTACCATGAAAATATAAACGTATTGTTAATTCTTTTTCACGTTTTGTCATAATAATGGGAAAAATATATGAATAGATCTAAAAACACAATAGATGAATAGATAAATCTCTCTTAAATAGATACGAATGATTGGAGAGAAACGACAAGTTAACTTAGCCAACAGTGGTTATTGAAATATAGTCCTCAGCTCAGGTAATTGTACTGGTGAAAATATGTATATAAAGAATCAAAAAATCAATTAAATGGTATGCTTCTGATTTGTATTTTACATTAACTTTTTTGCATTTCATTTTACTTTGTACATTCCTAACTTGGTATCAAAGCCCTTTCAAGCTAAAGGAATAGCAGTAATATAAGAATTGTTACGAACATAGCACCACCTGCAAGCAACAGTACAGCTAAACCTAAACACATACAACACCTGATCTCTAATTTAATTAGTGAATAAAACTTTGTTTTCCCTTTAATTATCCCAATGGCATTGGTTGCAGCCTTGTCCTTTTCATTATTGATGAACTAAACAACCCACATTAGGATAGCAAAAGGTAATCGGGAGCTTACAACCAAAATTTATTGTGAGAGAGACCTTTGCTAAGTTGCTAAGGTTGCCAGAGGAATATATGTTATAATGTTCCCAAACTAAAACATAGGCCATGATCATAAGGTATACTTACTATGGCAATGTTGTTTCCATTGAGCAAAATCTGATCAAGCTTTGTAATCCGTCTACCTTCAGCACTGATTTCGCTGTGATACACAGAAGCAAAATGACAGAACAAAATTAGATATAAGACCATTAAGCATATGAAATAAAAGTGATTATAAGAAAGACAAAAGTATATATATATCAATGGGAGATAGGACTTTAAGGATAGTAGCCGTTGAATAGGCTGGTTCAGAATGAGTATCAGCAAGGTAAAAATGCTTGAATTTCACAGATTCTGTGAATTCGAGAATGTCTTGATAAAAGGATTGGGGTTTTGATAAATCCCATGGTTTGAAAAACCAACCCTTTGGAAAAAACTTTGAAAGAGTCACAAAAGGATCAGGATTATAAAACCCCTCTTCAACACTTAATATATTTTGTTGATAGGTTTTATTAAACCAATCCGACTTTTGAGAAGGTTTTGGAGAAATAAATTGGGAGGAAGAATTCCCACTTAAAACGATTTCTTTTTAGGATTTTGGAAAAATAACTTCTTTAGAAGATGTCTTTTGGATTTCTTGGTTTTTTGAAAAGCTTTGTAGAGCAAGAATAAGTTCAGGGGATTTAGAGATGGATTCAATCCATTCATTTACCTGTTCCTGAGAAGTAATAGCTTTGGATGAAGATTCTTCTTCTTCTTGGATTGTGTCAACCCAAGATTTTATGGGAATGCCAGAGGCTAATTTTGGAATTGGTGGAGGAGATTGAGATTCTTTGTAGGTGCTTTGGACAGCTGGTTCTTTAAGTTTGGCTTTGCCAGTATCTTTCTTTTGGGTGGCATTATCTGTTTTGAAGAAATTCTCTAGTTAGAAAATCTGGAACAGAATTTTTATCTCCTTTAATAAATTCAATTTCAAAATCAAAAACACTTAAGATTGCTTGCCATCGTGCAAAAATCTGTTTTGATGCAATGTTATGAACATCCTTTTCTAGAACATGTTTTGCAGCTTTACAATCAATCCTTAGGAGAAATTTTTGATTTAGCAAATCACTTTGAAATTTTGAAATGCATAGAACAATGGATAATATTTCTTTTTTAATAGTAGAATAATTTTTCTGACAATCATTCCAGTGGGCAGAAACATATTGTACAATTTGTTCTTTATTATTCTCAACTTGCTTTAAAATACCACCATACCCTAAGTCAGACGCATCAGTTTCAACAACTTTTGGTAAACTATGGTTAGCTAAATATAACAGGGGATTTCTTTAACGGTATCTTTTATTAATCTAATAGCTTTGGTGTGTTCATCAGCCCAAGGGACAAGAACTTTCTTTAACCTATCATGTAAGGGCTTTGCAATCTTATTGATATTAGGACAAAAATCTAGAACATAATTTAAACTTCCTAGAGAAATCTTTGGAGTTGTGTTTTATCAGTGATTTTATCAGGAAATTTATCAGCAAAAGCTAAAGATCTTTCAATGGGTGTACAATTCATTCAGATGAACATACAATTTTCAGATTTTAATACTATACAAGACAGGATCTCAAAGTATACAATTCATTCAGATGAACATACAATTTTCAGATTTTAATACTATTGGCTCAGGGTTTGCAAACACAGTACCAGATCTAGATCCCAGAAATGGTGCTCTGAAGGAGGAGGGAGAAGAGAATTACAACTGAGGGGAGAGATCTGGTCTCTATGCCTCAGAGGATCAGTAGCAGTTTTGAAGGGAAGTGTAAGGTTTTCTATTGGACTTCTTATAAGGCTTTGAAGGCTTCTTATAGAAATTTTCTTTAGGAATAGGATAAGATCTTTTAAACTTTCTAGAACCGTAATTCTTTTTGTAAGGTTTTGAAGAACATTTTCCTTCACAATCTTTGGAGGTACTAGTTTTGAAAAGATCATAGTTGAACTGTTTACAAAAGCTACCTAGTTCTTGCTTAGATTCCCTAAGCTCCCTAATATATATATATATATATATATATATATATATATATATATATATATATATATATATATATATATATATATATATAATATGTGTGTGGTGTGTGTGTGTGTGTGTGTGTGTGTGTGTGTGTTGTGTGTGTGTGTGTGTGTGTGTGTGTGTGTGTGTGTGTTGTGTGTGTGTGTGTGTGTGTGTGTGTGTGGTGTGTGTGTGTGTGTGTGTGTGTGTGGTGTGTGTGTGTGTGTGTGTGTGTGGTGTGTGTGTGTGTGTGTGTGTGTGTGTGTGTGTGTGTGTGAAGGTGAGAGGCTGAGAGCTAATTTACTCAATTCAATACTGGTTTTTTAATTTCATAAATTGCCACCCTCCAAGTACCCGGTATCAATTAATGAATCTCAACTCAAATTATCATAACTATATATTGATAACCCTGACTAAGTACATCACATAGCTGAGACATGACCAACTATTGCTATGTTGGTTACTGTTAACCATGACTACAAATATTCTTACAACAATGACAAACTCTCATGCAGATTATGCTATATTCACCTTGAAAATTAACATGGAACTTGAGATAGGGAGACTTACAAAATTTGACTCAAACTCCATTGTCAGCAAACATGATCCAGTGATTGTGATTCGGATTGTAATTTACGATATTCTTCAAAGAAAAAAAATTTATTATAAGTTTACATTCCTCAAGCTTTTCGTAGTACTCAGCCTCCAATAGCATGACTTCCACTTCATTTGTTTTGTCAGTTTTAAGCTTATTCCGTATCCAATTTTGAGTGCAAATTAGAGCCTCTACCATAACAGAAGTTAATGAGCTTCAAAAACTATCAAGAAAACGACCGCCCGTACTAAATGACGATTCAGATGCTATGTCGATACTGGCATTGCAAAAATATCACGAGCAATCCTAGCCAAAATTGGATACTTACTAGTATTTATTTTCCACCACATCAGAACGCTAAATTTAGGATCACGACTAGTACTTTCCTCCTGATGAATTAAATGACCAGTCTGAAAAAACTGAAACGGATCATCAGGTTGCACGCTTATATTGCGCTTACGCGTTCTATTTTGTGCTCGTGATCTAACAAACGGCTGAGATTGTGTCGTAATAAAAAAATATTAAATTCATATGGATACGATATCCGACTTTTATCATTATATTACTTAAATGATACGTGTAGGAACTGATTTCGATCGAGGTCCACAATCAAGAAAGTGAGCTGAGGGGCACGAACAAACCTGCAAAACAATAGTGAAGCGAAAGAGGAGGTTACTGCCCACCGGTGTGGTGGAGGCCGTATGCACTCCGACGCTCAAGTTAGCATAAGGGTGAATGAGTTTAGGATGAAAGGATTAAGGTCTTTGGAGTACCTTAACCACAGATTGTTTGCCGTGAGGGCTGTGTATTGTAGTAGAGTCTTGGTGATAAGAGTAGTCTATAGGTGAATATTCTCTATTGCTTCGTCTTCTTATTTTATAGGTTCCCTGACGCAGGGTCCCTATTCTGCCCGTTGGAGTCCTCTTCAATTATGGTTTAATTCAGGTGTTTTATATCTGATAACTGACGATCGTATATCTCCCCCGAAACCGTCGACTTCATGATGATATTTATGAATTCGGATCCACTTCATGATTCTCATAACTGGTGTCCGTTTGTTTTTCTTTATGTTAATGAATTTGGGCCCATGAGGCGGCCCGCAGATCTTCTAATGGGCTCCAGATTTAGTGGTTGGCCTTGTGATGAATGTCGATTTTATCCATGGGCCCAATTTTGGCCCGTACAGTTTGTCCCTTACTCTCTAAGTCTGGAAGTCCTAGACTTGGGGAGTACCTTCGAGTCTGTCGAATGAATCAAGATATGGATAATTATTTCTCCGATCTTGGCGCCGGTCTGGAGCTAATGACGTCCCGTCTCGTAGTCAGGAGGAGGAAGAATTCAAGTCCTCTTTCGTTTTCGATAATAGCTCAGGAGGTGTCATTGGTTTGTTTGAAACTGTCGAAGGCTTTTTGGGTATCAACTTTGATCGACATGTCGTATAGTGTAGGGGGAACTCATACCTTTAGCTTGTGATCCATGTGAGTTTATGGGGAATTTCCTATGCGGACTGAACCAATTGATGGTTTGTAGAAGACATTTCACTCGACAAAGATAGAAAAAACTATATTTCAACTTGACTCGACAAGAGTCATCAGAGGAATGTCTCTGATCGACTGAACCAGATGGTGGTTCAGGAGTGGTCACACTCGACTTGTCGTAAGAGACGAGTGTGTTTCATGATATCTTTTTGACTCGACATGAATCCTCAGGAATATGTTCCTGGTCGACTGAACCAGATGGTGGTTCATGAGTAATTTCATTCGACTAGTCGTATGAGGCGAGTGAATTTTAATGATTATATTTGACTCGACATGAATCATCAGGGGTATGTCCCTGGTCGACTGAACCAGATGGTGGTTCGGGAGTGGTCACAATCGACTTGTCGTAAGAGATGAGTGTATCCCTTGTTTCTATGACTCGACATGAATCATCTGGGGGATGTCCCCTGGTCGACTGAACCAGATGGTGGTTCAGGAATAATCACACTCGACTTGTCGTATGAGACGAGTGGATTCCATGATTCTGTGACTCGACATGAATCATTTGGGGGATGTCCCCTGGTCGACTGAACCAGATGGTGGTTCAGGAATAATCGCACACGACTTGTCGTATGAGACGGGTGTATTCCATGATTCTATGACTCGACATGAATCATCTGGGGGATGTTCCTTGGTCGACTGAACCAGATGGTGGTCCAGGAATAATCGCACTCGACTTGTCGTATGAGACGAGTGGATTCCATGATTTTGTGACTCGACATGAATCATCTGGGGGATGTCCCTTGGTCGACTGAACCAGATGGTGGTTCAGGTTTAATCACACTCGACTCGTCGTATGAGACGAGTGGATTCCATGATTCTGTGACTCGACATGAATCATCTGGGGGATGTCCCCTGGTCGAATGAACCAGATGGTGGTTCAGGAATAATCACACTCGACTTGTCGTAAGAGACGAGTGGATTCCATGATTCTGTGACTCAACATGAATCATCTGGGGGATGTCCCTTGGTCGACTGAACCAGATGGTGGTTCAGGAATAATCACACTCGACTCGTCGTATGAGACGAGTGGATTCCATGATTCTGTGACTCGACATGAATCATCTGGGGGATGTCCCTTGGTCGACTGAACCAGATGGTGGTTCAGGAATAATCACACTCGACTCGTCGTATGAGACGAGTGGATTCCATGATTCTATGACTCGACATGAATCATCTGGGGGATGTCCCCTGGTCGATTGAACCAGATGGTGGTTCAGGAATAATCACACTCGACTTGTCGTAAGAGGCTTATGTCGAGTGGTCGCTACTTATATTTAATTAGGTGTTAAGTCGAATGGTGAGTAGATACTGCCTCAAGCCTTGTATAGATGTTTGTGTCGAATCGATGTTCCAATTGCGTTGATCTTATGTTTGATGTGGTGTCGAATGACCAAACAACTCGAAATAGTAGTTGTTTAAACGTCGAATCAACCTCTGACTTGATGACTACATTTCATGTGTTTTGACTTCTGATGTTGTCGTGTCAAACGGGGAAGACACAATGAAATTTATTGACGTTGTGGCGAGTGCACAACATCTGACGTTGTAATTATTTTCTTCATTTGACGATACCCAATAGACAGATTCTGGATTTTTTCCACGTGTCATTAGATGCATTAAGACCTAATGCAAATAACGAGGCGTCCATTTGGCGGGAATTTTGGCGCCATATCTTAGGTAGCGTGTATAAAGGAACTTTGGGTGTTTCATTTCTCCTCATTCGGAAGTCGAGTAAGGAGTGCTCTCAAGAGTTTCAAGGTATTCTTCGAAATCTTCCTCTTGTTCTTCATTTCTTTAAGCATTCATAGTGAATATTCAAGTTGTTCTTAGGTAAATTAGGTTCTTTGATCTCTAGGTTTGTGTGATTTGTCTTAGATTTGTGTTTGTGGGTTTTGATCTTTAGGGGGTAGGTTACTAGGGAGTTTAGTTGTTTTTATGCTTGTCGTTTGGAAGATGTCGAGTGGAGAATCTTTAGGCAGTTTAGGTGCCAAGATTGATACTTATGCCGAGTCGTCAAGTGAAACCGAGGAATCATCAAGTGAGAGCAAGGAGGATGTGGAGTTCAAAGATCGGTCGTACCAAGAGTTTATCGAGGGTTGCGTAGTTACCTTGGCTAGTGACCGGCGTAAACACACACGTATAATGCAAGCGCACGTATCGTTCAAGTAGTATAAAAATATCGATCCCACGAGGACTTAATATCTAATCTATTAATTTTATGAGGTCAAATGATTACTAGTATCTAACAGGTTTTTTGATTGATTTGAAATGGTGACGATTCTAAATTTAAAAACAAGTAAATAAAATTATCGAAAATAGATTTTAAGAAAATTCAATATTAAAAACTATCTAGGGTTGTGATTTCTTCCAATATCATTTTAAAGATGAAGTGATTATCTTAAAGTTGGGTAATATATTGATTTATTAACCTGAAACACTAAATTATGTGTAAGCCTCTGTCGATGGTCAGACACAAATACCCAGTTTAACCCAATTGAACCATATGTATATGTCAACCAAATTATCTGGATTCATTAAGTTTAAGTTCCAATTATGGCTACCTCCGCCCGACAGGTATATTCCTATCCTGTAAGGAAATCTATTAAAGGGTTATCTATCCTCAAGGAAGATCGTGGGCTATTGAGTCTAAGGCTGAAACCTAAAATCTCTATGTCTAGTTCATTTTAGATTTACCAGATCAATTTTATTAATGGCCAGTTAATGAAAAAACATTAAGATTAAGACTCAATAAATAAACATTTATATTACCCAAGCTATAATCTAACCCTTATAAACCGGTGATATTGGATTCATCACAACCCCAGATAACTAATTTAGTTACAACACATAACTAGGGCTAGTAAAAACTTGAAAATAAAAGACATAAAGTAAAAATGCGGTAAAGTAAATACTGAAAAGTAAATTACAATAAAATAAAATGCTAAGGTAAAATGAATTACTTTTACTACTACTAATTTAGATATCTCCCATAAAATAATATATAAACTTGTGATTCTTTTTCCAACCAGCCATAAAAGCGGTAACCTGATTAAGTCAAATTAAGTCCAACCAGCCATAAAGGCGGAACCAAAATTAAATTACCAACCGACCAATCTGGCGGTATACTTTATTAGTCAGGTTTAAACCAAATTAAAATGAATTACCAACCGACCAATCTGGCGGTATCCTTTTTAAGTCAATATTTTAAATAATGAATATATTATTTTTAAGGGAGATTAATCTAAATAGTAACAGTAAAAGAATTACCTTTCACCCTAGCTGGGGGAGTTACCTCCTCATGGTAATAATAAAAACTATAAAAAGTAAAAATTAAATTACTATATTAACAAAACGTAATTAAAATTAATTACAAAACTAAAAAACTAAAAAACTAAAAATTAAAAGAAAGTAGAGAGAGAAATTCTCTCTTTAGATAGATTATAAGAGAGATAGTGGTGCACTGAATTCTGAAATCTCGAGCTCAATTTATAGGCCTCGGTAGGCTTCCAGCGTCGCGACGCCAGGGCCCTCAGCGTCGCTACGCCAGCTTTTTTCGACGTGGCACACTCTGGTTCGCCGGTTTGAAGATTCTGGATAAGCTGATAAGGTGACACGTGGCGAGGTGGTTGGGCTTCAATTATTGTGACACGTGGCGGCTTCTGATTGGTCGAGGAGATTCTTATCCGTCGCATGTCAGATAAGGATTAGATACTCAATTATTGATGCTGACGTGGCGGTGACGTGGCGACACGTGGGAAAGAGACTGTCGGCACCATAGGATTGCGACACGTGGCACTTCATGATTGGCTGATGATGACGTGGCACGACACATGGCAATGTTGACTTGTTGACTTGCTGACGTGGCTGATGACAAGGAGACACGTAGGATGAAACGTGGCACACGTGGCGATGATGACTGTCGGCACCGTAGGATGCTGACACGTGGCAAGGCGCATGTTAGCAGATCGGCTGTGATGGTGACACGTGTCACGGCGCATTTTAGCAAAGTCAAACTTTTCTCAGATTCTGATTTGTGGACCCGGCGCACGTTAGCAATGTTCGGCGCACGTTAGGCGTCGCGACGCTTAAGGTTTGGCGTCGCGACGCGGACAATTTACAAAAATGCCCTTTTTGTCCAATTTTCACTGTTTTGGCCCAAATCACCTCCAGAATGTCTTGAAACTTTATTTGTCTACAAAATAACACAAAACACATCAAAATATTCACAAAAATCAAGAAACTATACAAAATATTAGGTTAAATGAGTGGGAAATAGTGATATAAATACCACTCATCACACCCCCAAACCTAACATTTTGCTAGTCCTCGAGCAAAACATAAAATAACATAAATAAATTAACTAAGCCACTTTCGTAGGGATCACAGTTGCATTTAGCGTATGCAACAAGCCTTTAAACCCCTAGGTGTCCATAGTGGACGAGTTGTAGTCTCGTGAGGGTTTACAGCAATGATACCCACAAATATTTTACAAAAGTAAAAATGTAGTAAAACTAATGCACACAAATGCAAAAAGACAAGCGAAAAGAGAATAAAGAAGTTAGTGACTAATCAGGTGAAACTTCTACTCCAAGTTACTAGTTGTTTTGTTTTATTCTAAATTACTGAATAAGTAAATTCTCCGATTATTTTTACCATTCTTCATATACATAGCCAACAAAATATTAAACAACTTATTTTTGCCCACATCAGTCATAAGTGCAGTTGATAAGAGAGTAATATTTTTGTCCTAAAGTTCTATCAGATTTCACACCTTTTTGTAGCAATGGAATAATTTTTCTCATTTTCTGATTTTTTTTCTTTGATTTTTCTCTATTTTTTATTTATATATAATATCTTCCGTCTATGTAGCGAGTGTTGGGTCGGTGGCTCCCAAACCAGTTGGCTTTAGGGTACCAGGTGTTAAGACACCCCTACGGACTTAATTACTCAGACTTCAGATATATATATTTTTGCAGCATCTTCGATCCATGTAACGAGCTTTGGGCCAGTGACTCCCAAACCAGTTGGTTTTAGGACACTAGGTGTTAAAACACCTTACAGACTTAATAACTCGGATCTCAGCGTTTTTTTTTTTTTTTACTCCATTGCTTTTTGAGATGTTTCTTCCAATTAAACTAGAGCACTGAATATTACAAACTTTTCAATTTTAGCTCATGTCCGTATATTACTATATATGTTGATAATATCTACTAACTGAACATATGAAGATTCCTTTTAGTCCGTTTTAAGGAGAATTCACAAATTAAATAATTCAAAATGAAATAAACAAAAATTAACTTGTTTCGAAATAGGTTTGAGATACGTCTCAGGAGTGGAAACTCATTACTTAGCTATCTCTTACCAATTTCACCTTTTTAGTCAAATTAAAAACACAAAAACAAAAAATATTTTTGTAATTTTTGAAAATTTTTCAATTTTTTTTTTTGAAAAATTTTGGACTAAAAATAAAACAACACGCAACTAAAAACAAGGTACTGATCAACTAATTCCCTCCCCCAAACCTAAATGAGACATTGTCCCCAATGTCTTAAACAGTAAAAGGAGAGTTAAGAAGGTCGTACCTGGTTAGCTGAAATCTACAGGAAATTAAAGGTTAAGATCCAGATTAATTCGACGCCTCTTACCACGATCGTCCTCGGACCAATTTATCTTTGAAAGGATAGGGTCAACTTGTGGTTCATAGGCTATGAGTTGGTCAATTAGATCCGGAGCAGTTCTGGCAGTAAAGAGGAGTTCTTTCAAAGGTTTTGACACGAACCCATTTCTCCGAGCATCATCAAGAAACACACAAAGAAAATCATAAAATCCATCAACGTTAAACAACCCAATTGGTTTCTGGTGTATGTTCAGGTTCGCCCAAGATAGAACTATAAAAATTTCCTCCAATGTACCCAAGCCACCTGGCAAAGCGATAAAAGCATCAGCACGGTTAATCATTTCTACCAGTCGTTCAGACATACCTGGCACGATCAGTTCCTCTCCCTTTGATGATCCAATAAGATTTGCCTCTGCCAAGGGTTTTGGGATGATTCCAAAAACTTGACTGCCTCATTCCTGTACTGCCTTTGAAACGATCCCCATAAGTCCGAGATTGCCTCCGCCATATATTAAGTGCATATTCCTTGCAACTAAGACTCGACCCAATTCATGTGCTACTTCTATGTACTGTGGTTTAGTACCAACACTACTACCGCAAAACACACAGATGTTTTCAACTCGTCTTCTTGAAGTGGATTCCATATTATTTTTTTTAAGTATTTCTTTTCAAATCAGGATGCCTTCAAAAGTGCAATGACGGGCTGAATTTATAGTACCTGAAAAAGGGTGAGTAATAATAGCACTATATCTTCCAAAGGACGATTGTTAGCTAAATATTATCGTGATAGTCAAAAAGGTCTGGATCCTGTCGGAGAAAATACAACAAAACAAATTATAATTATTAAGAAAAGACAAAGAGATATAATATTTACAAGAAAAGTAACGGTTTGATTGACGTCTATGCGTCAGGGACAAGCTTCCCATCCAATTTTCTTATAAATTGGCAAACATGGTCTTTTTGAGTCAGATTCCCGAGACTTAACAATTGTCTTTCCTTTTGGAGTTGTGTATGTAATTTGCTAATGGCTATATGGACATATCCACTGGGATGCGTCTCAAGAGTTGAAGATATTTCATCTACAGACTCTTTACTCAAGCCATCCCTAATGAATTTAATTTTGTCTTCACGATTATCAGACACCATTCCTAAAGAACGACAACGAGTGTTGCAATTAAATCGTGCACATTTGAAACAAACACCCATTTGCTTAGCTCTACGTTTCTTTGCATAGGTGCTTCTTCCAAAACCAGGTAGATGTGAAATAAAAGAGTCAGAAGACTCACCTGCCAATCGGACTCGTGCTTCAATTACCCAACAAATATCATTAGGAATACCATGGATTGTCAATAACCTCATTCGTTCCAAGCGAGCTTTGTATACTTTCATCAGAGATTTTGGAGGGAGAGAAGGAAATTGCTTGTGAAGATTTGTGAGAGCTTCTTCCATCTTGAAATGACTAAACCTGCAAAAATAAAACACACCAAATCACAATATATACACAAATTGCATGGGTTGCCTCCCTGCTAGCGCTAAGTTTAAAGTCGCCAGCTAGACGTGACTTCTTGAACGTTAGGCTGGATCTGAAAGTGTAACACTTTCTTTTTGTCGCTCAAATGATTCTCCCCAGTAGTGCTTGACACGCTGACTGTTAACCTTGAATGTATTGTTGGTATTGGGATCCAGTAACTCAACAGCTCCATATGGTAAAACCTAAGTGATCACAAATGGACCTGACCACCTAGATTTTAACTTTCCAGGGAAAATTTTCAACCTCGAGTTTTACAACAACACCTGCTGCCTTAGTTCCAACTGTCTATGCACTATTTTTCGGTCATGCCATTTTTTGGTCTTTTCCTTGTACAATTTGGCGTTCTCATAAGCCTGTAGACGAAACTCCTCCAATTCGTTGAGTTGGTGCAGTCTTTTCTCTTCTGCAGCTTGGGAATCAAAATTCAACTTCTTCAGAGCCCAGTACGCCTTGTGCTCAAGCTCAACTGGTAGATGGCGCGCTTTCCCAAACACCAATTGATATGGGGACATACCAATGGGTGTTTTGTAAGCTATCCAGTAGGCCCATAATGCATCATGTAGTTTTGTTGACCAGCCCCTCCTTGTTGATCCAACAGTCCTTTCTAGGATTCTCTTGATCTCCATGTTTGAAACCTCAACCTGTCCATTTGACTGTGGATGATAAGTTGTGGCAACCTTGTGAGAAACTCCGTATTTGGATAGGAGTGCATCGAAGTATTTGTTGCAAAAATGAGAGCCACCATCACTAATAATTGCCCGAGGTGTTCCAAACCGAGTGAAAATGTTCTTTTTCAGGAATTTGATCACCACTTTTTAATCATTGGATGGCAATGCAATTGCTTCGACCCATTTGGAGACGTAGTCTACAGCAACCAGGATGTACAGGTTTCCGAATGATGGAACAAAGGGTCCCATGAAATCAATACCCCATACATCAAATATTTCCACTTCCAGAATGTTTTGCAACAGTCCTTCGTTTCTCCTGGAAATATTTCTCATTCTCTGGCACCTGTCACATTGAAAAGCAAAAAGATAAACATCTTTAAAAAGAGTGGGCCAGAACAAACCTGATTGTAGGACTTTGGCTGCAGTTTTGTTTCCGCTGAAGTGTCCGCTATATGGTGATGAATGACAGTGTTGCAAAACACTGTTGATTTCCTCATGTGGAACACATCGTCTCAATAGTTGATCAGCACACCGTTTGAACAGGTACGGTTCATCCCAGACATAGTGTTTGACTTCTTTGAAGAACTTCTTTCGTTGCTGAGTTGTCCATTCCAACGGTCATTTTCCTGATACAATGTAGTTGACATAGTCAGCATATCAAGGGACTTCCTGTTGTTTCATGGCAAACAGCTGTTCATCTGGAAAAGTTTCTTTGATTAACAGATCTTTGTCAACTGTTTCTCCATTTTCGAGCCTCGATAGATGATCTGCCATCTGATTCTCTATCCCTTTCCTGTCTCGAATCTCCACGTCGAATTCTTGCAGAAGAAGTATCCAACGGATCAATCTAGGTTTGGCATATTTCTTTGTGATCAGATATTTGATTGCTGAATGATCTGTGTAGACCACCACTTTGGGACCCAACAGATAGGAGCGGAATTTGTCAAAAGCGTACACAACTGCGAGCAACTCCTTTTCAGTGGTTGTGTAGTTGAGTTGAGCTTCATTCAGAGTTCTGCTGGAGTAGTAAATGGTGTGGAAAATCTTTGCTTTGCGTTGTCCCAAAACTGCACCTACAGCAAAATCACTAGCATCACACATTACCTCAAATGGAAGGGTCCAGTCTGGTGCTATTATGATGGGGGCAGAAATCAGCTTCTGTTTTAAGATCTCGAAAGCTTCCTGGCATTCTTTGGTGAAGTTGAAAGGCACATCATTTTCCAGAAGATTGCAAAGAGGTTTGGCAATCTTGGAAAAGTCTTTGATAAATCTCCTGTAAAATCCTGCATGTCCGAGAAAACTCCGTATGCCTTTTACTGATGTTGGTGGAGGTAGTTTTTCAATTGTCTCGATCTTTGCTTTGTCTACCTCGATTCCCTTTTGTGAGATCCGGTGTCCAAGAACAATGCCTTCTTGCACCATGAAGTGGCATTTCTCCCAGTTGAGTACCATGTTTGTATCTTCGCACCTTTGTAACACATGTTCCAAATTTTGCAAACAATGGTCAAAAGAATCTCCAAACACAGAAAAATCATCCATAAAAACCTCCATATTCTGCTCCAGCATGTCTGAGAATATGGCCATCATGCAACGCTGAAAAGTGGCGGGGGCATTACATAATCCAAATGGCATCCTGCGGAAAGCAAAAGTACCATAGGGACATGTAAATGTGGTTTTCTCCTGATCTTCTGGGGCGATGGCAATTTGATTGTACCCTGAATATCCGGCAAGAAAGTAATAGAATTCATGTCCTGCCAATCTTTCTAACATCTGGTCAATGAATGGTAGCGGAAAATGGTCCTTCCTCGTGGCTTTGTTAAGTTTCCTGTAGTCCATGCATACTCTCCATCCAGTCACCGTTCTTGTTGGGATCAGCTCGTTCTTTTCATTGGTGACCACAATAATTCCTCATTTCTTTGGTACACACTGCATAGGACTCACCCAAGTGCTATCTGAGATGGGGTAAATGATGCCAGCATCCAACCATTTGATGATTTCTTTCTTCACAACTTCCTTCATGATTGGATTGAGTCTCCGTTGATGCTCCACTGTGGGTTTGTATTCATCATTCATCAGAATCTTGTGCATGCAAAATGATGGACTAATGCCTCGAATGTCGGCTATAGTCCAGCCAATGGCTTTTTGTGCTCTCGTAATACTCTCAGTAGCTTTTCTTCCTGATCCAATGTTAGTGAAGAAGAAATAATAACAGGTAATTCAGAAGAGTTTCCAAGAAATGCATACCTGAGATGGCTCGGAAGTAACTTCAGCTCCAGCTGTGGTGGTTCTTCAATCGAAGGCTTGATTCAATCTTTCTTTGGCAGTTCCAAACTTTCAACTGATGGTGTTGCTTTGAATCGGAATGGTTTGTCAAGGTAGTTGATACATTCCAGGATTTTAGCATCTAGCTCGATGTCAGTCATGTTGGTGATACAAGCTTCAAGTGTATCTGTGGGATTTGGCTCAGTATTTTGAATGATACTTTCAACAACATCAACTCTGAAGTATTCTTCTTCCTTTTCATCACTCGAGAATTTCATGGCTTTGAAAACATTAAAGGTCACTTCTTGGTCCTGCACTTTCATGGTCAGATCTCCTTTTTGCACATCAATCACAGTTTTACATGTAGCCAAGAATGGTCTCCCAAGAATGATAGGTATTTCTTTGTCTTCTTCCATGTCAAGGATGATGAAATCTGCTGGGAGAATTAGTTTGTCGAATTTGACCAGCACATCTTCAACAACACTCTTGGAAATGCAAGTGTTCGGTCAGCAAGTTGCAATGAAACTGAGGTAGGCATTGCTTCTCCAATCTGTAGTTTCCTGTAAATAGAAAAAGGCATTAAGTTAACACTGGCTCCTAAATCACATAAAGCCTTACCGATGTAATGTTCTCCAATGGTGCATGGAACTGTGAAACTGCCAGGATCTTTCAACTTCGGGGGAAGTTTCCTCTGAATAATGGCGCTGCATTCTTCCGTTAATGCAACTGTTTCGTAGTCTCCCAATCTCCGTTTTCGTGAAAGAACGTCTTTCATGAATTTGACATAACTGGGCATTTCTTCCAATGCTTCTTCAAATGGGATGTTGATGTGCAACTTTTTGAAAACCTCCAGGAATCGAGCAAACTGCTTGTCCAGTTTGTTTTTCTGAAGACGCTGAGGAAAAGGTGGAGGTGGAGTGATCTGTTCTTTTTCCTTTGCTTCTTTTTCCTTTGCCTCTTTTTCCTCCATCTGTTGTTCAGCTTCTTTTGAAACTTCTTCTTGGGACATCTTGATTCCAACATCTTTGTTGATTTCAGTACCGTTTTTCAAAGTAATGGCTTGACATTGCTCCTTCCCTCGGTTCCTTGGATTGGGTTCTGTGTTGCTGGGAAGATTTCCTGGTGGTCTGTAACTCTGAGCATTGGCCAGTTGTCCGATTTGATTCTCCAGTGCTTTGATGGAAGCTGATTGGCTCTGAAAGATAGCATCGTATTTTTTTAACTGAGCCACACTTCTGCTATTCCTGGTTCATTTTCCTGCTCCTGGCCTTTGTTCTGTTGCTAAAATCCAGGTGGTGGATAGTTCCGCTGTTGGCCTGAATTGTTGCTCCATGAAAAATTAGGATGATTCCTCCACCCTGGGTTGTAGGTGTTGGAATATGGATTGTTCCCCTGTCTGTTGAAATTGTTGACAAAATTCACAGTTTCTTCAAGTTGGTTTGATTCTGGTGCTCCTCCATATGGTGAACTTGTGGATCCAGTGGTAAGAGTCTCCATGAATTTGCATATCTGATATAGCTTGGTGTTGACTGCTGTATTAGCTCCACTTTCATAAATTCCTGCAATTCTTTGGATCATGCTCCTTTCAGTTGGCCACAAGGAATTGTTGTTGGCCATTTATTCGATTAGTTCCCAGGCTTGATCTTCTCTTTTTGCCATTAAAGCTCCTCCAGCAGCAGCATCAATTGTGGTTCTCATTATTCCAGAAAGTCCATTATAGAATGTTTGGACTTGAAGCCATTTTGGAATCTCATGGTGTGGACATTTTCGGAGTAAATCTTTGTACATTTCCCAAGCTTCGTAGAGAGTTTCTGAGTCTTGTTGCACAAATGATGTGATGTCATTCCTCAGCTTTCCGGTTCTGGCTGGTGGAAAGTATTTTGCAAGAAATTTGGTGGCTAAAGTGTTCCATGTTGTGATAGAACCTGCTGGTAGTGAATGTAGCCAAGCTTTAGCTCTGTCCTTCAAGGAGTATGGGAAAACACGCAATCTCATTGCTTCTTCAGCTTCTCGGTTGTAATTAAAAGTACCGTAAACTTCCAGGAAGTTGCTGATATGGGAATTAGGATCTTCAGTTGCATTCCCCCCGAACTGAACTGAGTGCTGAATCATCTGAATGCATATTTTGATGTCACACGCATTTGCTGGTAAGGGAGGAAGTACAATACAGGAAATGAGTCTGTCAACCACCGGAATGGTTCTGTCTCGAATGGGAATTGGTGGTGCAACGTTCAAAGGTTCAGGTTCCATGTTGACTAAAGCTTTTTGGCATTCTCGCCTTTCCCTTCTCAACTGTCTGATGGTTCTTTCAATTTCTGGGTCAAGCGGTCGTAGTTCAAAGCTTCTGGTTCGTCTCATGAAGTTTCTGAGAACCTGAAACACAAGAAAAAAAAATAATAAGTAAAAATAAAATTAGATACAAGTAAAGGTATCTAACCCCTAAACTAATAATAAAAGATAAATAAGTCCCCGGCAACGGCGCCAAAAACTTGACCGGCGTAAACACACACGTATAACGCAAGCGCACGTATCGTTCAAGTAGTATAAAAATATCGATCCCACGAGGACTTAATATCTAATCTATTAATTTTATGAGGTCAAATGATTACTAGTATCTAACAGGTTGTTTGATTGATTTGAAATGGTGACGATTCTAAATTTAAAAACAAGTAAATAAAATTATCGAAAATAGATTTTAAGAAAATTCAATATTAAAAACTATCTAGGGTTGTGATTTCTTCCAATATCATTTTAAAGATGAAGTGGTTATCTTAAAGTTGGGTAATATATTGATTTATTAACCTGGAACACTAAATTATGTGTAAGCCTCTGTCGATGGTCAGACACAAATACCCATTTTAACCCAATTGAACCATATGTCTATGTCAACCAAATTATCTGGATTCATTAAGTTTAAGTTCCAATTATGGCTACCCCCGCCCGACAGGTATATTCCTATCCTGTAAGGAAATCTATTAAAGGGTTATCTATCCTCAAGGAAGATCGTGGGCTATTGAGTCTAAGGCTGAAACCTAAAATCCCTATGTCTAGTTCATTTTAGATTTACCAGATCAATTTTATTAATGGCCAGTTAATGAAAAAACATTAAGATTAAGACTCAATAAATAAACCTTTATATTACCCAAGCTATAATCTAACCCTTATAAACCGGTGATATTGGATTTCATCACAACCCCAGATAACTAATTTAGTTACAACACATAACTAGGGCTAGTAAAAACTTGAAAATAAAAGACATAAAGTAAAAATACGGTAAAGTAAATACTGAAAAGTAAATTACAATAAAATAAAATGCTAAGGTAAAATGAATTACTTTTACTACTACTAATTTAGATATCTCCCATAAAATAATATATAAACTTGTGATTCTTTTTCCAACCAGCCATAAAAGCGGTAACCTGATTAAGTCAAATTAAGTCCAACCAGCCATAAAGGCGGAACCAAAATTAAATTACCAACCGACCAATCTGGCGGTATACTTTATTAGTCAGGTTTAAACCAAATTAAAATGAATTACCAACCGACCAATCTGGCGGTATCCTTTTTAAGTCAATATTTTAAATAATGAATATATTATTTTTAAGGGAGATTAATCTAAATAGTAACAGTAAAAGAATTACCTTTCACCCTAGCTGGGGGAGTTACCTCCTCATGGTAAATAATAAAAACTGTAAAAAGTAAAAATTAAATTACTATATTAACAAAACGTAATTAAAATTAATTACAAAACTAAAAAACTAAAAAAGTAAAAATTAAAAGAAAGTAGAGAGAGAAATTCTCTCTTTAGATAGATTATAAGAGAGATAGTGATGCACTGAATTCTGAAATCTCGAGCTCAATTTATAGGCCTCGGTAGGCTTCCAGCGTCGCGACGCCAGGGCCCTCAGCATCGCTACGCCAGCTTTTTTCGACGTGGCACGCTCTGGTTCGCCGGTTTGAAGATTCTGGATAAGCTGATAAGGTGACACGTGGCGAGGTGGTTGGGCTTCAATTATTGTGACACATGGCGGCTTCTGATTGGTCGAGGAGATTCTTATCCGCCGCGTGTCAGATAAGGATTAGATACTCAATTATTGATGCTGATGTGGCGGTGATGTGGCGACACATGGGAAAGAGACTGTCGGCACCATAGGATTGCGACACGTGGCACTTCCTGATTGGCTGATGATGACATGGCACGACACGTGGCAATGTTGACCTGTTGACTTGCTGACGTGGTTGATGAAATGGAGACACGTAGGATGACACGTGGCACACATGGCGATTATGACTGTCGGCACCGTAGGATGCTGACACGTGGCAAAGCGCATGTTAGCAGATCGGCTGTGATGGTGACACGTGTCACGGCGCATTTTAGCAAAGTCAAACTTTTCTCAGATTCTGATTTGTGGACCCGGCACACGTTAGCACTGTTCTGCGCACGTTAGGCGTCGCGACACGGACAATTTACAAAAATGCCCTTTTTGTCCAATTTTCACTGTTTTGGCCCAAATCACCTCCAGAATTTCCTGAAACTTTATTTATCTACAAAATAACACAAAACACATCAAAATATTCACAAAACTCAAGAAACTATACAAAATATTAGGTTAAATGAGTGGGAAATAGTGATATAAATATCACTCATCAGCTAGGCCTTCTTAACCAGTAATCCCTACCGAAGCTATTCCTTTAAGGTCTTTGCCCGCATTGGGGAGTCGAGTGAATTTCCATGCACGAGTGAACCTACTAACTTACTATCAAAAAATCATGCAAGTCGAATGATTGGGAAAGTGTTGAGGGAACTCAGCTGTATGTATAGGTTCCCTAATTCTTTGGAACTTCGGGCACCTTCGTCGAATGAAAGAATCGATTACAAGATTCCTGGGTGGATGGGATTCTATGTACGTCCATTTTTCATAGGGCTGAGGTTTCCTATTCCGAGATTGGTTTGGGAGGTTTTGGATCATTTCGGGGTTGCTCCTTCACAGCTGATGCCGAATGCGTGGATGATTTTATTGTCGATTGAATGCTTGTCTTCGAATTGGGAGTACTATTTGAGGTAAATGATGTTTTAGAGACGTACTACATGAAGGAGCATTTGAAGGAGAAAGGAAGATATACATTGATCCTTCATCAGAGAAAGACGCATTTAGTTACTGGATTGCCGACTAATGATAGGGGAAATTAGCAGTCTTATTATTTCTTTGCAAAGGGTGAGGGTATATTTGGATCGACCCGGGCTGGTCGAATCCCAGAATTTTGGTTTTTTTCGGTGAGTAACGTACTTTTGCTTAACTTCAATCTTTGAGTCATACTTGTGTCTTTGAATAACCATGTCCTTGTTGTTGCAGATCCTCTACGAAACAAGCCATTCATCACGACTTCACGTACAATCTCCAACACTAAAGCCATCATGTCCATGTCGGCCGAAAAAAAGGGACTGTAAAACTATTTTAACGGAAAAAAGGCTAAGGCCGACTCCGTTGTGGAAGGAAATCTATCATCGAGAAGAAGGTAAGGTTCTGGCCTCATGTAACGACGTTTTGTCCGTGATAAATTGTAGATGGTCGTATCAAAAGTTATACGGAGGATATAGATATCGAGAGCCTCTAAAACCCGAATAATTTTTATGCGCAGAGGAAATGATGACTGGGCCCTTCACCGGAGCTTCACTCGACGAAATGAAGAGCATGAAGAAGTCAAGGAAGCTGAAGAAAAAAAAGCTAAAGGCTGAAAAAGAGGCTGGGCCTCAACAAATAGAGGTTGTCTCAAGTGAGGGTGCCGCAGAGAAAGTGAAGTCGATTGCAACGATTTCTACGGGGAAGAAAAGGAAGTTTGTCGCTGAAGTGGAAGATGAGGACTCTGATAACCTCATCTTAAAGGTTCCACGAGAGTCGACTGCAATATCTGACCCTTCAAGCATCGACTCTTTCGTGGAAGGGCTTCTTCTCGAAGGGGATGAAGTAAGGTTGGCACAAATTGGCCCGGTGGAGGCCATGAAGAAAACCATCGCACTAAATTATCAAGTGAGTAGAGCTACTATTTTTTTTTGAATGATGATCTGACTCGACTTCATCAGGCATTGGAATGTAGTCTGTTCATGCAGAAAAATGTGGAGTCCAATCAAAGGAGGATCAATGAGCTGGAGAGATCGTTGTCGGTGGTGATGAAGGAGTCATCAGAGCTGAAGTCCGGGCTGATTGCTTCGCAAAGGAAGGAAAAAGGACTTGAGAAATAACTGAAGGAAGTTAAAGCTGCATTGAGGTTGGAGAAAGAAACGGCTGAGCTGACAATCGACAGCTATAAAAAAAGGTTTTGAGAATGTGAAGAAAGAGAAGGAATTACTGTTAGAGCAAATGGAGGACATTTCCATTGACTCCATGATGAGAAACAAATGTGATTTAATGAGGGAATTCATAGCTGGGAAACACGTAGATTGGAAGCGTGAGAAGTGGATTAGAGAATACGAAAGGCGTGAGGCCGGTATTTCTTCTTCGACGCAGGACGATGGTGAAGAGAAATGGTTGGAAGTCGAGTCGAAGAAGGATGAGGTGGAACCAGATGCACTTGCTTTTGTTGAAACGGAAGAGGTCGAAAGACAATTAGAGGGAGAAGAAGTCGTTCCGGAAGTTGTCGAGACTCAAGATGATATTTCTGCCGAACATCCTACGGCTACCGACGAAGCAACATAAAATGTCTAAAATTAACTTTGAATTGTTGTATGAAGTTTGAATTAATGGTTTAACATGAGGGCAGAAAGCCTCAACTGAACAATCAAGTTTTGTATGTGTTGAATATGTCGCACGATTTTCTATGGAACGGTCTTTTGATGTGTTGTACAAATGTCGACTGATATTTTAATTAACAATCTTTTATTGCAATTAGTCGAACGACTTCTACAGATTTCTTTATTCATTCTTAAGACTACTAACAGAAAAAAAATGATTGCAAACAAACAAACCACAAACATAAATGTTACCGATTGAATCGCTTAAGATGCACCGCGTTCCAACTATTGCGCACGAGAGTCCCCTCTATAGTTTGTAGCTTGTAGGCTCATTTCCCAACAACTTTCATGACGAGGTAAGGGCCTTCCCAATTTGGACCCAACTTCCCGTCACCAATTTCCTTGGTATTCTGGAACACTCTCCGTATGACCCAATCTCCAACCTTGAAAGTCCTACTCCTGACGTTTTTGTCGAAGTATCTGGCCATCCTTTGTTGATAAGCGGCCAGTCGAATGGAGGCTCGGTCCCTTGTCTCTTCAATCGTGTCGAGATTGAAATTCATTAGTCATTGATTGCTTTCTTCGTTGAGCCATTGGTAGCGTGTTGAAGGGATGACTTCTTCAGTTGGAATGACTGCTTCCGTTCCAAATGCTAATGCGAAAGGAGTTTCACCTGTCGAAGACCTAACCGTTGTCCTGTATGACCATAGCACCCCTGGTAGTTCATGCGCCCTTAGACTTCTCCAACCGCTTCTTCAAGGTGTTCATGATTGTTTTATTGGACGATTCGGCCTGACCATTTGCTTGTGGAAAGCGTGGTGTCGAGAAGTTCAACTTCATGCCCCAGTTCCTGCAAAAGTTTTGAAAGTGATGGCTGATGAATTGAGAGCCATTATCAGTCACAATTTCTCTTGGTATGTCGAACCGACAAATGATGTTTTTCCATACGAATGTTTGAACTTCTTTATCGCGTACTCTAGCGAATGTTTCGGCTTCTATCCATTTTGAGTAATAATCCGTCAGAACAATCATGTAGACTCGTTGGCCAGGCGCATTTGGGAGTTTTCCTACAATGTCCATTCCCCACTTCATGAAAGGCCATGGAGATATAATGGGATTTAGTCTCTCTAGTGGAAGATGAGAAATATGTGCAAATCTCTGGCATTTCTCGCACGTTTTAGTGAATTCCGTGGAATCAATTCTCATTGTCGGCCAATAGTAGCCAGTTGAATGCGCACGAAGAGCCAGGCTCATGCCACCCTAATGGTTCCCACACTCCCCTTCATGCAACTCTGTCAACACGTGCTGTGCTTCGTCGCGTGTTAGGCACTTCAAATAAGGTCATGTGAAAGATCTTCTTAGTAGCTGGTCGTCGAACACAACGAACCTTGCAGACTGTCTCTGGACTTTTCTGGCTTGCACTTTGTCGTCTGGAAGCGAGCCTGTTTGTAGTACTACTCGACTATTGGTGTCATCCAGGTGTCGACCGAATCGACTGCTGCAACAACTGTTTCTTCCTTCCAAATTACCGGCCAGCAAAAAATAAACTACATGAATTGTTCGTGGTTTATCTCCTTCCATTGTTGATCCCAAGGTTTCCAATGCATCTGCTTGGAATTTTCGCTTCTTGGGACTTGGGTTATGGAAAATTTCTCAAAGGTCGACTGAATTTCTTTTACCTTCTCCAAGTATGATGTCATTGCTTGACCCCTGGCGTGATAAGATTCCTCGATCTGGTTGACTATCAGCTGGGAGTCGGATTTGACTTTTATCGCCGTAGCTCCCAGTTCTTTAGCTAATGATAACCCTGCGATCAACGCCTCATACTCTGCTTCGTTGTTGGTAACTCTAAAACCGCATTTGATTGCCTGTTGCAAGGTGTCGCCTGTCGGGGTGGTGATCATGATTCCAAGACCGCAGCCTTTCTTGTTGCTGGACCTGTCGACTGCTAACTTCCAATGTATCGTCGGCTGAATGGAGTTGACCTCAGTTTCTGCCGCTGCAAGGAGATCGGGGGCGAAGTCGGCCACGAAATCTGCCAGTGCTTGTGATTTGATGGCGATCATTGGCTGGTAAGCTATGTCGTGTTCCCCAAGTTCAATTGCCCACTTCATCAATCTTCCTGACAATTCTGGTCTATGGAGTATGCTTATTAAAGGATATGTCGTGTACACCGTGATTGGGTGTCCTTGAAAGTAAGGTCTGAGTTTTCGTGCGGCTGTGAAAATGGCGAAAATCAATTTCTCCATCAACGGGTAGCGTGATTCTGCTCCCAACATGCTTTGCTTACGTAGTAGACTGGTTGTTGAGTTCCTGACTCCTCTCTCACTAAGACTCCGCTAACCGCGTGTTCTGAAACTCCCAAATAGAGGTAAAGTCGCTCATTGTCGTGTGGTTTCGACAATAAGGGAGGTGTAGTGAGGTACCGCTTAAGTACTTGCAGTGCTTCCTCACAAGCAGGAGTCTATTCAAAGCTGTTTGCCTTCTTTAAAACAGAAAAGAACAAAAAACTTTTATATGTTGATTTGGAGATGAACCTGTTTAACGCGGTGATCCTCCTGGTCAGTCGCATGACGTCCTTCGGGCTGGAAGGAGATGGAATGTCGAGGATTGATCTAATCTGGTCTGGATTCGCCTCAATTCCTCTTCGAGTGACAATGTACCCCAAGAATTTTCCTAAGGCTACACCAAACGCACACTTAGTAGGATTCAGTTTCATTTCATACCTGTCCATGATGTCGAAGGCTTCCTCCAGATGTTTAAGGTGTTGCTCCGATTTGATGGACTTCACCAGCATGTCGTCTATGTAAACCTCCATTGTCTTCCCAATCTGTTCGTCGAACATCTTGTTGACCAGTCTTTGGTATGTCACTCCCGCATTTTTTAAGCCGAATGGCATGACCTTGTAACAAAAAATCCCTCGGTTTGTGACAAAGGCTGTCTTCTCTTGATCGTCTGGATGCATGAAGATCTGGTTGTAGCCTGAATACGCATCTATGAAGCTTAATAACTCATGCCCTGCTGTTGCTTCGACCATTGAATCAATATATGGCAGAGGGAACAAATCCTTCGGATAAGCTTTGTTCAAATCCGTAAAGTCGATGCAGACTCTCCACTTCCCATTCTTTTTATTCACAACAACAACATTTGCAAGCCATTCCAGAAATTGTACTTCTTTAACTGCTCCGTTCTGCAATAACTTCTGAATCTCTTCGTCAATGATTCGGTTCTTTTCTGGGGTGAACTTTCTTCTTTTTTGCCTAACTAGGTGTGGTCTGGATCTATATGTAATTCGTGAGTAATGAGCTGCGGATCAATTCCAGTCATGTCTTTGTGAGACAATGCAAAACTGTCGTGTCGTCTCTTTAAGAATTCAATAAGGTCGGCCCTTAGTTTGGGATCTAAGTCAGCTCCAACTAATGCCTTGTGATCTGGAAACTGAGAATGAATATGGACCTCGTCAAGCTTCTCTATATCTGGTAGAGTCAGTTCCGGAACACGAGGCCCAGGTTGGTGGAGATCCGAGACAGTAATTCTCTCTCGGTTGAATCGAGCCACGTAGCTCCGCAATGACTCTCCCCCTCTCTGCTGTATAGAATTAAGGTCGTCTGAAGTCTTTTCTAATTTGCATGAACTTGCAAAGTGTTGCACGAATTTGTCGGCCAGCTCTTGGTAGGATTCGATTGATCTGTAGGGTAGGTTAATGAACCAAGTAAGGGCAGGTCCCGCCAGAGTCTCCCCAAAGCATCTACACATTCCAGCCTCCCACTGGCTTGGGGACAAGTCAGTTGACATCATCTTGTACTTGTAGTGTATTATGTGGTCGTCTGGATCGGTAGACCCATCATATTGCTTCATTTCGGGTGGGCTGAATTTTCGGGGCAAATCGACAGCAACAATTGACTCCACAAACGAGGTATCAGAAATTGCTCCGGCCCTACTTTTCCTGACTGGTAGCCTTACCCCTGGTAGTCTTGACATTATCGCTTCCTTGAATTCGATCATTTCCTTTCTGATAGAGGTGGCGATCTGTTGGGTTGGATCGATGAGAGAAATCGGCTCTTGCGAGGTAGGCTGGTGATTGTTGTTTGGCCCATCAGTCATGGGCGGGATTGTTGGATTGCTTCGGTCGTCTGGATTGCTGGTTTAGCCTTGAGTGTTATGCTGAGGATTGGATGATAACTGCTCCATCTTTTTCTGTAGACTGTCGTTGGTGTTTCGCATCGTTAGATTCTCCTCTTCAAGGGCTTGCAATTGTTCTTGGAGCAGGGCAAGTTGTGCCATTAAGGGATTCATGTTTTGTTCATTGCTTGAGGCCATTTCTGACTGTTTTGTTGCTATGTCTTACTTTTACGAAATTCGCTCGTTAGCCCCACGGTGGGCGCCAAATTGTGGGAACTGATTTCGATCGAGGTCCACAATCAAGAAAGTGAGCTGAGGGGCACGAACGAACCTGCAAAACAATAGTGAAGCGAAAGAGGAGGTTACTGCCCACCGGTGTGGTGGAGGCCGTATGCACTCCGACGCTCAAGTTAGCGTAAGGGTGAATGAGTTTAGGATGAAAGGATTAAGGTCTTTGGAGTACCTTAACCACAGATTGTTTGCCGTGAGGGCTGTGTATTGGAGTAGAGTCTTGGTGATAGGAGTAGTATCCAGGTGAAGATGCCTCTATATTGCTTCGTCTTCTTATTTTATAGGTTCCCTGACGCGGGGTCCATATTATGCCCGTTGGAGTCCTCTTCAATGATGGTTTAATTCAGGTGTTTTATATCTGATAACTGACGATCATATATCTCCCCCGAAACCGTCGACTTCATGATGATATTTATGAATTCGGATCCACTTCCTGATTCTCATAACTGGTGTCCGTTTGTTTTTCTTTAATGAATTTGGGCCCATGAGGCGGCCCGCGGAAATTAATATCACACTTTAGATAATTATTCATTTCAAGACTTTGATAAGCCTTAATCCGGAAATTAATATTCAAGTCCGGGTCCGGTCTATTTTGGGCTCGGGTTCGGGCCGAGTTTTATCCGATCCGGTTTTTTATATAATATAATATAATTATATATATATATATACTAGTTTTTGCCCGTGCCTACGGCACGGTGTTACAGTATTTGGCCCGTGCCTAAGGCACGGTGTTACAGTATTTGCTCGTGCCTACGGCACGGTGTTACAGAATTAAATGATTTTATTTTTTAATTAAATGATGCCCGTAGTATTTGAAAATTTGTAAATTTTTGACCATTTCCATCAATCAATTCACTCTATTTCCTCCAATTACCAATGAAATGATCTGGGCCGTCAATTAAGCCACATAAAGAGAGCCGTTGGATACACTCTCTTTCCTCCAACACCATTCTCCTTTATTATATATATATTATTTTCTTAAGTCCCCGTCATGCTGAGCCCGAATTTTTTGAGTTGAGCCCAATAATTTTAAAGTCGGCCCATATTTTTTTGATCCCGAGCTGGGCCAAAATCCGGACACACCAGACCGAGTCAGGACTTTTTTGTCATGTAACTAAAACCCTTCTATTTTTTTTTTAATAATTTTAATATATATTTAATTAATATTACTCTAATACTCCATACCACACATAACGAGACACGAACTAGCCAAACCTGCAATCTAAAGAATACCTAGTAAAGATAAGAGACATGGAGCTAAATTTTTTTATTATTATTATATATAATCCCATATAATCTCCAATGTTTTGTTATAATAGAGTCTCATTTTAGATTTTTTTTTTAATTTTATATAATTAAAAGTTATTCTCAAATCCCGTAATTTTTTTTTATACCTAAATAATTTTAAGTTTAATGAGAAATTTATAACTGTCTTATTTTGGATTTTTTAAAAAAAATTTTGATTTTATATAATTACAAATTATCCCCAAATTTTGACTATTTTGTTTATTTCATGATCTTAATGAATGTCATCACAAGCTTTTTTTACTTCCTAATACATCATTTTCTGTTTGACAGTTGCACTTCAGAAGACATTGGAGCTCACTCGCCTTAAAATCGCAATCACAAACGACAAAACAAATGTACTTGTGTTGGGTGATAGCAATTAGCATGAAACAGCTATCAGTCTTTGAGGGACCTAAACATTTATCTAGATGAGCCATATGTGTTGGTTTGTGTGGCTCATCGGTTTCCACGACCCACAAAATATCCAAACGAAATCAAAACCCCGGTTCCTTTGGAGCCAACTTCTATTATCTTCAATATTTCTTCATTTTCTTTTTCTATTTTTCCATATAAGCTCAGTGAAAGCGTTTTACTCTGTTCTTTTAATGGCGTCCATGACTTCGAGATTTGTTGTTAACGATTGTACCAATCTACACGCTATTTATAGACCAACAGGCTCTTCAATTTTGGTCAGGAGGGCGCAAGCTCATCTGGGTATGTTTGATTTCTGCTTGTTTCCGTTTTTGGCTTTCTGGGTAGAATTTATTTGTATATTTACTACTACATGGGTTCTTGTATTTGTTTTTGCCTTATTACTAGCTGTATTTTGATTGTTTATTTCCAAGTGTAACTTATATATTCTGTTAATCTTAATGCTCAGATGTAAGAGGTGGATTATCAAGTTTGGCAATAAAAAACAAGCCTCGAAATGATACTGTTGCTTTTGCAGCCCCTTGTTCATTCATTCAAAATTCAAGGTATCTTTTGAGGCCAAGTGCTTTGATTGTAGTGTCTTTGGTTTGAATTGAGTTTTTGTTTGCGAATTCATTTCTTGTTGAAGTCACATGCCTGATCAATGTGATTATGATGCCAAGGGGCAGTGGTGAACTCTATTTGATGACTGTAGAGGAATTATGGTTCATTTCAGCAAACTCTGAGCTAAATTGCTTGTTGTATTTGTTAGTAGTAGAGGAGAGTAAAAGAGTAGACTTTTTCCCAGGACTCTCTACCTTTAAAGGGAAGCTTTCTTTTTTATCTTGACATTATGTGGTTTCTGTCCTGATAACAAGTTTGTTTGGCAGTTAGTAAAGTAGGGTAATCACAGCAATCTATCCATGCTGTTCCCCTCTGGTGAAGTGCATGACAGTGGTGCTACTACCTCGCTTTAAATCAAACATTAGGGCTTAGGTTCCTTTTCTCAGGCATTGCTATTTTTATTTATATTTTTTAAACCCATGGTCTTTTTGCTGTATATACTCCAGAACATTTGATAATAATGGTGTAACTTCTATATTTAGGAGCTCCCAAGTTTTGTGCAAGGCTGCTGCGAATGTATCTGGAGATGTTCCCAGCAACTCTCCTAGTGGAATGAGCCAGTATGAGAAAATAATTGAAATCTTGACAACACTTTTTCCTGTGTGGGTATGTCTTTGCTAGTACTTGATGGGTTTCCAGCTCTTAATCTAAATGATACACTCCAGTTGCATAATCGCAGTGACTTTTTTACGGACAGGTCATACTGGGCACCATTATTGGCATCTACAAGCCAGCTGCGGTAAAATCATAGTCTCTTTGTTGTTCCTTTGGTTACTTATGAATAAGCCTCTGTTGAAAAAGTTGGTTATTGAGTTGTTCCTACAGGTAACATGGTTGGAGACAGATCTTTTCACTGTTGGACTGGGTTTTCTTATGCTTTCAATGGGATTGACACTAACATTTGAAGATTTCAAACGATGTTTGCGGAATCCATGGACTGTAAGAGACTAAGAGGCAATTGCCTGTTACTAAAATCCAGTGCAACAAAATGTCATTTTATTTTTTTCGTGATTAATATTGCTTGGAGTTATTTTCGCAGGTCGGTGTTGGATTTCTTGCTCAGTATTTAATCAAACCTATGTTAGGTTTTGTAATAGCAATGGTACATTATCTTCAATTTCTTAAGCATGAAAATCTCATTTCATGCTTGTTGATTTCTTCTTATGCCTGAGTTATATAGTAATCCTTGTTGAATTCATAGTCGCTAACACATTTCTCTTTATTTTCAGACCCTAAAACTTTCTGCACCCCTTGCTACTGGTGTTATTTTGGTCTCATGCTGTCCTGGTGGTCAAGCTTCAAATGTTGCTACATTTATATCTAAAGGAAATGTAGCCCTTTCTGTTCTTATGACAACGTAAGCTTCAGTTACTTTCATGCATTTAATCCTGTTTTGGGTTGAGGGTATTGGCTGATCTTTCCTGCACTTCAATATTGACTATTGAGTGCTTGTACTTTTGTTGTTTATTGTCTTGATATCAGGTGCCGCACTTTGAGAAATCAAACATGCGGCATATGTGTGCAGAACGGTAGTCATGTAATCAGATCACTTTTGTGTCCGAAATAATGATTTTATCAACTATAATGAGAGAAATTCTTTTCACTGTACTTTTGAACATGAAACTGAAATTCTAGGCTGAGAAGGGATTTCTGTCTATTCTCATTATAATGAAAATGCAAAGAATACTGAATATGCTCTATGAGCAATTCGGGATCTGGTTATGACAATTTCTGTAATTTGGTCCGACTTGAGTTCAGAACTATGATAAACTGACTTTCATGTATTTGTTTATCTGGTAAAAATGATTGCGGCTTCTCTGAGAGTTTCTTAATAGGTGATTTACATAATGTTTTCTTAATTACATGTAATGGTGTTCTTTTAGAGCATTGAGAATTTATAAAGCTCAAGTTTAAAAATGCTAAATTTCTATAGGTGTTCGACTATTGGAGCTATTGTCATGACTCCACTTCTAACTAAGCTTCTTGCTGGTCAGCTTGTTCCAGTAGATGCTGCAGTGAGTAGGATCATGCTCTGTAATTTCTTTAATATATAATCTTCGACTTTTGTGTAGCACGAAAGTGATGATCGTGAGGAAACCAATGGATTCAATCCACTTATTCTGACATCTTTCACATCATGTTTACAGGGGCTAGCTATAAGCACTTTTCAAGTTGTGTTAGTACCAACAATTGTGGGAGGTAATTAGTTGAGTTGTACGTTCATTAGATATATATGCTCAGAAATTTTACATTTCTCTAAACATGATAATAGCTGATCACAATCTGTTGCTCTTCTGGTTATAAATAATTGAACTCTAACTTCTGCTTTATGTGCCAGTGTTGGCGAACGAATTTTTCCCAAAATTTACTTCGAAGATTATCTCTGTGACACCCTTAATTGGTGTTATTCTTACCACCTTACTTTGTGCTAGTCCTGTAAGTTTTCAAACTTCAGAGTGAAAAGAAGTGAGGAATTTACTATTTCATTTCTGTATCTAGTGATAGTTGCTCTACTTGGAAAGTACTGATTTTGAATTGCTATTTTCAAGATTGGGCAAGTTTCAGACGTCTTGAAAACTCAAGGGGCACAACTCATTTTGCCAGTGGCTCTCCTTCATGCTGCTGCATTCGCTCTTGGCTATTGGATTTCGAAGATATCTTTTGGTGAATCCACTTCTCGTACCATATCGATTGAATGTGGGATGCAGGTATGCATCTATTTTATTAGTATTTTTGTACCATATTTTGTGAGTTCTCTTGTCGAGCTAAATAATGTGAAAGAAACATTTATTTATGCTGCAGAAAAACACTAAAATTGGACTGTTTTCATTGCTTCCATGTTTATATCAGATGGTACAAGTTTCATCCCAAAATGTGGAAATTCTTAATGTGTGTCAAGGATTAACTTGGCTAACTTAAATTGCTCGGCTTCTACCCATTCCTGTAAATTACAACAAACATGAAAAAGACCCGTGTAGATGGACTGTTTATAATGGTATTGAGACAAATAGGCAAACAGCTGTTTGTGGAAAATTTGCATGCAAATGGGGGATGGTGACTGTTAGTAGTTGGACCATAATGGAATTGATAACAATTGTTATGAACCTATTGGTGGAACTCACCTTAGAAAACCAGCTTGTGAGAGAAGGGTGACCATGAGCTCTTACCCTCATTAAGATTTACATTTGTAGTCCATCCATCCGAATTAATAGGATTGTAACGTACACAAAATAATTTGATGTGCTTTCATGACATTGCTTACTCCATTATCTGTTCATCCAGAGCTCTGCACTTGGATTTTTACTTGCCCAGAAACACTTCACAAATCCCCTTGTTGCTGTCCCTTCTGCAGTCAGTGTTGTCTGCATGGCGGTATGGTTCTTTTTACTCGCAGGTGTTAACTTTTTTGTTGGGAATTTTAAAGTCACTATATTATTAACCGCTGTTTTCACGCTTCACACTTCGCAGCTTGGTGGGAGTGCTCTTGCCGTCTATTGGAGGAACCAGCCTATTCCTGTAGATGACAAGGATGACTTCAAAGAATGAAACCCTCAATCTACGCATCGAGTCCTATTAAACTTTCTAATCTCTGAGTTTAGTACCAATATTTGCCTCAAATATGAAAACATATTTTGGTTTACTTTTGATAGGGAAAGGAAAAGTTTTGGATTCATCCCACATTTAGTTTGGTCATAAGAATTTAGCCCTGGAAATGTGGAAATTGAATTTTGTAGAAATACTAGAAAATTAAAGATGGCTAGTGCCCCATCACCTAGTAACAATAATCTTGACAATGGAGCTTATTTAGATCTTGGGCTTTCTGATCCCCTTTATTTTTGCAAAGCTTTTTAGAAATCAAATCAAATCAAATTAGCAATTTGCTTAGTTATTTTATTTTAATAAAAATCAGCAAATGAATGCATATTCTTTGCTGTAAGTGAATTTATAGCGCCTGTCACTATCATCTGTTTCTGGCAGTAGCATTACTTGCAGAAACAGAAATGAATGTCTGTTTTGGCAAAATGGCAGACACAGTGCTTTCTTGATTGCCAAGTTAAATTCCATTTTTGTTCACCTCCTCCTTTTTATATGCTCTCTCAAAAAAAAATAAATCTCATCATGTGGTTTAGTGTTTGACACGAGATAGTATATTATATTTTGGGATCTAGTTATTGTGAGAGAGATGACATATATATCCGAAATATAATATAATTTTTGGTTTGACACGTGAAATTGTATTTGAAAATGTGTCTCAATAGCTGAAGCACTTCACTGAAAAATTCAAAATCCCCACCGGACAGTGAAGTGACACAAGATTCCATTGTCTCATCAATGTAAATTAAAATAATTTTTTTTTTTTATAAAAAATTTGAACCGTTGAATCAAAATTTAACGATCCAAATCATACATGAGCCTTCCGACCCAGTTTACCAGCCCTAACTATTAAATTCAGATCACAGCTATCCTCCACTGCTGCCACTACTGACACTATTTCATTTTCTTCCTAATTAATTAATTAATTAAACTATCGTGTTAGAATGTTCCTTGTTTGGTGTCCATTTATTTAGAAATGATAAAATATGATATATGGGATGTAAATATTTATATTCGCCTTGTTTAATCAAATGATCGGGTTTTTATGCGGGTCTTATTCACACAAAATTTTATATTTATTAATACATATTATTAATATTCGTACTCGACTTATCTAACCAATCAATATAAAAAATTATATTTGTATATAACTATAATCTACCGTCTCACGTTATATAGCAATAGATGGCCGTTCAAACCATCAATTCACCGTCATTTTGTTTTTAGCTTCACCTAACTATCTGTTTCTATTATTTGCTTCATAACATCATTTATTCATTATTACGATCAAAATGCCAAACTACCCGTACTTGCCGACAATTAAATAAACACCCACAAAACTTATTTGCCATGTCGTTGTTGAATGTTAATTTTCCTGTAGAATATCGACTCCTGCCCATTCTACTTTAATGTACATTTTTTTTTTTTAAATCGTTGGAAATCCCACCACCAAATCATTTATTCTGGACTTAAGCGGAGTAGGTAAAATCCCCGACTGTCCCAAATTCTTACAAAAAACACACCCCATAGATTCGAACTCAGGATCTCACCTCAGAACCTTATACCACAAAGTCACGTCCCTTGTAGACTACTTCAATGTACATTCTAAATACTATATATCAAAAAAAGGTTAAAACAATGATATGTGGCGGTGGCCACTGGTCCGATTCAGTTCCGACCGGAACCGGAACTGAAACCGAACCAAAGGTTCCGGTTCCGGTTCCATTCCAATTTTCTTTTATTTTTTTAATTTTAATAATGATTTTTTTTAAAAAAAAAAAAATTAAAACGGTTCCACCGTAGAACCGCTGGAACCGAATGGTTCCAACGGTTCTGGTTCTAACCGCTGGAACCGAATGGTTCCAACGGTTCTGGTTCTAACCGCTAGAACCGTCCGATTTCAGCGGTTCTTTTCGATTCGGTCAGGGGTGAATCCTAACCGAACCGAAAATTTTCGATTTTGATTCCGATTCCGGAACCGGTTGGAACCGAAACTGTGACCACCGTGCACAATCAATTATTTTTTTAAAAAAAAAAACCATAAAAGACAAAAAAGAGAATAAGTTATTTTTTAAATACAAAAAGTTGTGTAATTGATTATACAAATAGTTATGTAAATATCATTTTTATTTTCATTTCTAAATACACATGGTCATGGGCGACCTAGGTCATAAGATTTTTACCGGTAACAATCTTTTTTTTTTTTTTTTTTTGTTTTGAAGTTTGTAAGAAGTCCATCACAAATTTGGGAAAAAGATTAGGCTTCAGTTTCCAGTAAATATAAATTTAAACAAAACAATTTCGCAGGTCTGATTGCGTCAGCTCTCTAAGCTCTTTCAACACACAGGAGAAAATCGAAAAAATAAATTAAATAAAAAAAAAAAAAAAAAAGAAGAAAAAGAACTTGCTGCAAAAATTAATAAATTATTATTATTTAAAACATTATAAAACGGAAGTCATAGTCTTCGAGTGAAAGTAAAGTCAAAAACAAAAACAAAAAGGAAAACGTTTTATTAAAAGGCTAATCTCCGCAAGACCGCAGAGCATGTAATATTATAAGTGGGGAAGAAGAATTTTTACCCGACATTCTTAACACACACACAGTTTTAACATTTTGTGCTAGTCTACATTTTAACCGGTACGATTATCATGTCGCAGAACAACTGGGAAGCTGATAAAATGTAAGTGTAGTTTGTAACCAACTGAAAGTTTTTTATTTTATTGTTGCTTTTGTCATTAACTTTTTTTCTGGGTTTTTGTTTTGGTCCGTTATTTTTTAATGGGTACTAGTGTTTTCTTGTTTCGTGTTTTTTTTTTTGTGTGTTTGTGTTTATTTCTCAACTTTTGACTCTGTTTTTCTTGTTTGTTGTTGATAAAGTTTCGAACTTGTAGCATATAGTTGCTTGTTTAATTGCTAATTTTTTAGACACTAGTTTGTGTGAAATTTTGGGTTTTAAAGATCAGTTTCTGGCTACTGTTTCGATTTTTGCCTTATAATTTTTGTAATCGATGTCATTACTTTTATGTTTTATTCCTTCTCTAGAAATAGATTTGCTTTTTTTTTTTTTTTTTTTTTTGAATCGTTAGAACTTAGAAACCAAACCACCCGTTCCGGATTAAGCGGAACTGGGAACTGGTAAAATCCCGGCTGTTCCAGGCTATTACAAGAAACAGACTCCATATATTCGAACTCAGATCCTGAACCCTACACCACCAAACCTCGCCCCTTTAGACTAGATTTGCTTCTATTACTCGGAGGTTTATGTTTTTTGGTTATTTTTCACAATCAAATTTTGTTGTGCTTCTTGCTGTTGTTTGACAAGGATGGAATTGCCATATAGTGGTGTTAGTTAGGGGCACTTTGTTTGTTCTTTTTGGAGTGATTTTGATTTGTATCTTATTTTGCTGCCTCTTTGATGCTCTGAGTGCTTTCACAATGTATTTTTCAATTTTGCTCCACTTATTATTTGCTTATCCTCAAGTTGACAGGTGTTTTTTCTTTTTGTTTCTTTGTTCAATAGGTTGGATGTGTATATATATGATTACCTTATGAAGAGAAAATTGCATGCTTCTGCCAAGGCATTTCAAGCTGAAGGGAAAGTATCTACTGATCCCGTAGGTAGGATTGTTAAAGAGAATTGCAAAGGAAGATGGATTTTTTATATATTGACATTTCATTCATATTTTTGCTACTTAATATAGTGTTGATTTATGTGTTTGCATGAGCTCCAGCTATTGATGCACCTGGTGGTTTTTTATTCGAATGGTGGTCTGTGTTCTGGGATATATTTATAGCAAGGTCAAATGAGAAGCATTCTGAGTCCGCAGCATCCTACATTGAGGTTGGTCTTTGGGATTGTAGGTTGCGGTTCATCACCCCCATTCAATGCATAATTAATTGTTAAAATTGTAGGTAATTTAGAAAGAGAATGTTGGCTCTATTTCTAAAAATATGCTGGATTCATTGTGTGCTGATAATTAGCATTACTTCCATTATCTATATTGTGTTCTTCCCAGTTCGCTCCATCTTTAATTATATCTACTTATTGAATAGCCCTGGTTATGCTAAGTTTCTTCAATTTTCAAGAACCTGCTAGACTTATGATGAGAGGCTTAACAAATATGCTTCCAATACATACTCAGCTCCTTTTGAATTCTATCTAAAAAATTCCTTGCTCATGTAGACTGTAACTCATGAAAGATTAATAGAATTCCACGAGTCAGAGAGAATTCTCAGCTTTCATGACAGAGATATTATATTACCCTGGTTTTGCTGAAAATCGTTTATGTGAAGTCATTACATTGTTTTGTATTGCTTTATGGGATGGGTGCCTGGATGATATTGCAATTTAAAATATTTGGAAATTGCAGACTCAAATGATTAAGGCTCGGGAACTGCAACAACAGCAACAGCAACAGCAACAGCAACAGCAACAGCAACAAAAGCCTCAGCAGCATCAGCAGATGCAGCAGCTCTTATTGCAGAGGCATGCTCAGCAACAGCAACAACAACAGCAGCAGCAGAGAATAAACAGTACCCAGCATCTAAATGGTACCGGCAACGATCCTCTAATGAGGCAGAACCCTTCAATTGCAAATGCCCTGGCAACAAAAATGTACGAGGATCGGTTGAAGCTTCCAGTTCAGAGGGATTCCTTGGATGATACTGCTATGAAGGTATGAAATTTGTGACAAGTTCATAGATTGGTTTCTCCTTACTGGCTGTTTTTGATATAACCTGATTATTTCAGCCAAGATTAGGTGACAATGTGGGCCAGCTTTTGGATCCCAATCATGCCTCTTTGTTGAAAGCAGCGGCAGTGGGTGGCCAGCCTTCAGGGTATTTCTATTCATGATGCTATGATGATTTCCATGGTTAAGTTTGTATGGATAACGGATCTACTACTTGCTTTGGCCAGTCAGTGATATGTAATTTGATAAAAGCTGAGCTCCTCATTTGCAGGCAAATGCTGCATGGCACACATGGAGTTAGTCTGCAAGTTCAAAGTCGGAATCAGCAACCTCCATTGTCAACACAAGTAAATAAGTCTTCTTTCTACTCCCACTTTGTCCTTGTAATTCTGTGTTTCATATTTTACAATGTCTTGTGTGTTGAAACAGGAAATAAAGGCTGAAATGAATCCTAGAGCTGCAGTTTCAGATGGATCGTTGATTGGAGTTCATGGTAATAATGGAGTTTTCCTTTCTTTGTTAATTATCTTCTTTTTTTTTTGGCTACGCCAATGACTAGGTTCCTTCCAGATGTCACAATTGTGGTTTTTCCAATTATTTTTGGTAAGAGTAATCATTTGGTGGTTATTTTCCTTGTTTGCTGAAGATATCCATGGACTATGAATATACAAATAAATATAATTACATCACATAGTTGTGAATTCATATCTGAAATGATTACATCACAGATAAATATAATGATTTAGTGGGGATTCATCTTTTAAGATTGCAAACCTGGCCATTGGCATCTGAACCTATAATTAAATTGGTTGTTTAAGCTTATTTAGATTGTCATGTTGCTTTATAGTGTTTCTCGTGTTCTTTTAGGTTCAAATCAAGGTGCCGGCAATGTGACTCTGAAAGGCTGGCCTTTAACTGTACGTATTTGTCTTGATGCAATATGATATTGTTACTTTGTTGTGTCTATTATAATGACAGCTTACATAGGTCTTTCTACTGCCAAACACTAACAGTGCTACGAAGCGTAATGGAAATAAGTGTCTTAATTTGTTTGAAATTTTATAGGAGTGAGTTATGTTACTTGATGCTTAAAATACAGTTCAGAATAAATCTGTGTTTGTTGAAAAGCTAATGATGCTTTTCCTCCTTAAAGGTAAAATACGGTTTAACATTTTTCAAATTAAAAAGCAGTGTGCTTGATTTGTGAGATTTGAATTGTCGAGGTTGATTTATGTACCTCCTGATGAAGTGCAAAGTGTAATTTCTCTCACTTCTTCCATATCAGTGAATTAGACTAATTAGAACTCTGGAGCATGGATTGCTTTGGTTGGTCTCTTTGTTCTATTAAGATTTGACAAGCATTGTCAATTCCTTTGTACAAAATATATTGAACACTTTCACATTTGTTTTTTGATTTGGTGGTTCAGATATAATACTTAGTATCATTAGGTGTGCATAGTGGAGTTCTTTTCCTGACAGCATCTTCATGTGTATTAGGGACTGGATCAGCTTCAATCTGGTTTTTTGCAGCAACAGAAATCTTTGATGCATTCTTCTCAGCCCTTCAATCAACTTCAGTTGCAACAACAACTTTTGCTTCAGGCACAGCAGAACTTGACGTCTCCTTCTGCCAACGATTTGGAATCCAGAAAACTGAGAATGCTTCTTAGCAGTCGTAATATGGGTCTTGCAAGAAATGGCTCATCAAATTCTATGGGTGATCTTGTGTCTAATGTTGGATCAGCTATGCAAATTAATTCCCCTGGTTTGCCCCGTGGAGATACTGATCTGCTAAT
>SKCR01005954.1:0-116271 GCA_019454045.1 Zanthoxylum bungeanum | reverse complement strand
ATCCGACTACGTATAAAGAATTAATATTGGATATCGATTCGGGAAAATGGCAGGAAGTCATGAAATCCGAAATGGATGCAATGCAAGACAGTCAAGCCTATGACTTAGTTGAACTTGTAAATGGGTTTACAAAAGGAAGCGAGGGTCCGATGGAAATGTGGAAACCTTTAAAGCCTCACTGGTAGTGAAATGTTACACTCAACGTCCTGGGATTGACTATGAGGAAACATTTTCACCAGTAGCCATGCTAAAATCCATTAGGATTCTTTTAGCCATTGCCGCATATCACGACTATGAGATATGGCAGATGGATGTGAAAATCACTTTCCTAAATGGATTCCTTGAGGAGGATATCTATATGGAACAACCAGAGAGTTTCATATCAAGTGAGACTTCAAACTTGATTTGTAAGCTCCAAAAGTCTATTTATGGACTTAAACAGACATCTCGAAGTTGGAATCGTCTTTTTGATGAGATAATTAGATTATCTGGATTCATCAAGAACGAGGAAGAATCACGTGTTTATAAGAAAGCGAGTGGGAGCATGATAGGTTTCCTAGTATTGTATGTATATGACATCCTTATCATATGATTGATGCAAAGTGTGAAAGCCTACCTTTGTAAGAACTTCTCCATGAAAGATATAGGTGAAGCTTCCTATATACTAGGTATAAGGCTCTATCGGGATAGAATTAGGAAGCTTATAGGGTTGTCGCAATCGACGTACATAGATAAAATGTTAGAAAGGTACGGTTTTACCAACTGCAAGACAGCAAATGTACCTTTCATTACGACATACATCTTTCGAAGAAAATGCCACCTCAGACTGAGGAAGAGATAGTTATAATTTCTAACTTGTCATATGCTTCTTGTATTGGGAGCATAATGTATGCTATGCTATGTACTAGACCTGAAATCAGTTTCGACGTCAGTATGACTAGCCGATATCAATCTGATCCAGGTAATGATTATTGGACAGTTGCGAAACATATCCTGAAATATCTTAAGGGTACTAGGGATAAGTTTCTGATATATGGAGAAAATGAGCTACAAGTTAAGGGTTATAACAGACTCCGACTTCCAAGGAGATCCGGATTATAGAAAATCTACATCGAGTTACGTATTTACCCTTAATGGTAGCGTTGTTAGTTGGCGATGTTCAAAGCAAGGCTCAACAGCTGATTCCACCACTAAGTCAGAATTTATAGCGACTTTTGAATCTGCTAAAGAAGCTGTATGGATTCGAAATTTTATAACAGAACTTGGGGTTGTGCCTTGTATTACGGATTCGATCCCATTGTACTGTGATAATAACGGAGCCATTACGCAGGCTAAGGAGCCGAGGGCTCATTCCAAGTCTAAGCATGTACAAAGGAAATACCGCGTAATTAGAGAGATAATTGAACGAAAAGACATAGTGGTCTTGAAGGTTCAAGGACTAGACATCATAGCAGACCCGCTTAAAAAGGTCTTACCTCATAAGTTATTCGATAAACATGTGGAGGAGATGAGACTGCGGTACCATCCAGATTAGCACTAAGCAAGTGGGAGTTTGTTGGAGTTGGTGCTTGTAGTGCCAATCTGAATTGTATATTTTATTATTTATTAATAAAATAACTACGTTTTCATTTCATACCTTATTAATGGTATTGTCATTATGCATATTAGATTGATATATAGATATCCTAAGTATGACATCGACCTTAGAATAGTCTTATAGTAATACTGGATATTAGGTGGTCCGACATTGGGATAAGTATTACTATTATAAACTATTCTTAAAGTAAATATTCCTTGTCGTATATTGGAATTGGAGTTCCAATGATTTAACCTGATGTACCATGACCTTTGGAAGCTCGTATAAACATGTGGGTATTTGTTAGACCGAATACTGAATGACTCGCAGCTGATTCCTAATAGTTGGAAGTACAGACCACTGTCAATAGGAATCTCCTCGAGTCAAGTAACATATGTAATCCTTTGACTATAGGATAACATAGATTTTTGTGTGAGATCCTCCACACTTTGATGCTATGTATGTCAGAATTCTTTCATGGTTTGGCCTCTAGATGTTCGTTGGGTGTAGATCGATGCACTCAGTGATCAAGTGTGAAGTAAGATAGGATCTGTCGGCCCGTATATGTTCCATAGGGGGTTTAGGTATCCATGTAAGTAAAGTCACGATTCTTAAAGCTTTTATGAAGAATCATGGACATGTTTTCATGAGATGTGCGCCTTGGAAACTTGACGGTGTATTCTATATTTCATTAACAGTACTCGGATAGCCTACGACAGAGGGATTGTTAAACATATGTGATGACCTCGACATATATAGTTCAGAAAGGTCGTTCGTGTTCTTCACGAATTAGGAGGTAGTCGAATTGCATACATATTTGCTGGGCTTATATGACGAACGTGTCTGAATTTAAAGAGTCTCAATATGAAGTGTACTCGTTGATCACTTAGGTAGCCGATTAATTTTGATAAAAGATAATATTCGTTATTATAATTATCAACTAAGATAATCAAGTGTTATTGGATAACATTGATTATTTACTTTGACCTAATTGGATTAATTCAATAATTACATAATGGCTTAATTGTAAAATCATAATTATCTCTACCATTTGAGGATATTATGGAAATTGTAAGTATGTAATCATATGTGGTTTTGGCTTGATTTAATTGGATTAAATCAAAGTGGCAAACATTTAACTAATCCATTTCCTAATCATTGGCTTGATTTAATCGGATTAAAGCAAAGTGGAAGACAATGGAGATTAGTCACACCTAATTATACATATTTGGACAAAATAGATTAAGCCCACCTAAAAGTTGATTATAATTTTTATTAAATAAAAATTCCCTAAGTTTTTCTATAAATAGCAAGCTTTATGAAGGTTTTAACTAAGCAAAGTAAAAACTTGAGAAAGCTAAGTACAAGCAAATTCTTAGAGAAATTAGACTAAGTTAGAGAAGTGTTTAGAGAAGCTTGTGAGGTCTCTATAATATTTCATCTAGTAGAAATCAATATTAGATCTCTGATGGAAGCTTGCTAACATTGGAATCAAGATTGGATCTTGGAGTGATGCTTGCAAACCTTGGAGGTTCTCCTACCATTTCAAGAAAGAGAAGAAGATTGGAACTTTACATTAAACTTGCTAGGTAAGTTTGAACTTCTCTTAAGTTATGTTCTTTTATGTATTGGATGCATGATCACATAACTTAATGTTGGAATAAGGCTAATAAATTGTGTTAGGATGCTTTGGAAGTATAAACAAAATATGTTTTTTATTAGGTCAAAATATTTATTTTAGATATAAACATAAAATTAGAGTTTGGAACTCTAGATTAAAGCTTAGAGCTATGACTACCATTCTAGAATCACTTGACCATATTTGGGTGACCTAGAATTATTCACGAGACATATCTTATTGAGATTCTAATTTGATTTGTGTATTGGATTCAAAATTTACGCAAATACGTATTTAGAGTAAATTTATGTTTAATATTTCGAAGAACTTGATTTTTATTCTATAACATATGTTGATGTTGGTTTTGATGTTAAAAATTAATTTTGGGTGTTTTTGAAGTGTTTAGGGAGAGTTGAAAGCAATTAGGATAGTACACCCTAATTCCTTCAACTCTATGGAAAGAGAGCTGAAGGAAAAGCATTTAAATAAAAAAATAAAAAATAAAAAATCCAGTGGCAGTGCGAGCACAATGCGCGCACACACTGTACACATGTCGCACGATGATTTTTGTTTTCGCTTGTTTTTGAGCTTTTGGACTCCGATTCAACCCTGATTTTTTCCTATACACTCGTAATGGAATATAGTATTTCATTAAATATTTTAAAATTATACCCATGCTTGATATCCATGGGTTAGATCCTTTTCCACTGCGCGGAGTACCGATCCTACCCTAGGGATTGCAAAACTGCCCCAACACCGAGGTCATCAGGTCGGGTGCCTATCACCTGGAACAGCTGGACGGTACCCAACTCAAGAAGCCCTGGATTGCATCAATGTTGGGAAGGTATTTTCAATAGAGCTTCTTTTAAAATGTCCCGCAAAGAGTTGTAAGAATGGTAGTAGATCCCAAGAATATAGATAAGGTTTTCCTTTTATAAATAAAAACTTGTTCACATACGCTTGTTTATTATTTGAACGGGAAAGATTTGTTCAATATCTTTGTGAAATACTCGAGATCAAAAGACATCAAGGGGTGCAAGATAGGTGGGAAAGTCGTGAACCCCCGTTGAACGCCAATCGTTGTTGTCATTATCAAACCCCCAGGCTGGAGCATTAACAGCTAATAACTTGCACCTTTGAGGAATATAGCAAGAATATCTACGTGGCGTTTAGTGCCTCGGGTTTCCATAGCACGCTCGGTGGGAGATTCAGCATGGCATTTAGTGTCCCAAGGTAATCATAGCAATCATGGATTATATACAGTTGTGGGGTATTACAATATCGAGTTTACATAGCACGGAGAGGTCTCACGGGCCTCCGTGGTGTTTAAAGCCTCGGGATGTGTCTAGCACGGGGAAGGAAATGCCCCCGTGGCACTGGCCATCCTATTCAGACCTGCCAAACATAGCAAGGGAAAGACTATGAGGCATCTGTTGTGTTTGCTGGAATGGGGACAATCTCCTTATAATCGTTTTTCGCCACTCCGGTCCGTATCTACGTTCGCCGGGACTTTGGACTCTAAGGTTCAAAATTATTATTTTGGGTAACGTAGGGCAGGACGTTGCTTCAGTTCTCTTGATTTTCTCTTTTGGTCAGTACAGAGTGTGTGATACGTCACTCCCGTTACACTTATCATCTTTTATTTTTATTTTTACATGGCTTGGTATGGGACGCCACTACTAGTGTTCGTGAGGATGGTCAAAGGTTGAAAATATTCCCTCGGTCTTTCTTGATTATGATTAAAATGGCTCGGGGCTGCATTCATTCTACCGAGGCCATATTGTTGAATGTCACAATGAGAGATCATACCCTTGTGGCTAGATTTATTATCGGCTCGAGGTCGAGTATATCCCACCAAGGCCCTGGTATGCTCATTGATATGGGGTCAGAGTTTCTCATTCATGCCCTTATTTGAATTGCACAATGAGGAATCATTCCCTTGTGGCCAGATTTACTATCAGCTCGAGGTCAAGTACGTCCCACCAAGGCCTTAGTATGCTCATTGGCATGGGGTCAGAGTTTTCCCTCATGGCCTTATTCGAACGGAACAATGAGGGATCATACCCTTGTTGCCAGATTTAATATCGGCTCGGGATCGGGTACGTCCCACTAAGGCCTTGGTATACTAATTGGCATTAGGTTAGATTTTCTCCCCAATGGCCTTATTTGAATGGCACAATGGGGGATGATTACCTTGTGGCCAAGTTTATTATCAGCACAGGCTCAAGTATGTCCAACTGAGGCCTTATTATATTCTTTAAAATTCAAAATGATACAATGGCCTCCCTCAGGATTACTCATAAAAAAAAAAAAAAATTACAATGAAAGACCAATAGCACTTTCAGAAGGGGCTGGAGGAGCAGCAATGGAAGATGGGGGTCCAGAATCTTCATGAGCAGAATGTTGGGTTCTAGATTAGTCCCAAGATCAATTCAAGTAATGAAACATGTGTGAATACTCAAAAGAAGTATGGCGGAATACAATGATCGGTTTTGCGATGCGTTGAACACAAAATTCTACAAGCTTTAACTCCAAGAGGCTCACGGCTTTGCTCCATTTTTGTGCTCCAATTTTTCGGTCCTTCAAGCTCCAAGCTTGGTGTGCATTCCATGCCCATGGGTGGGTTTCCCTATCACCTTCAGAAGACTCCTAATGTGTCCTAGCACTCTAGAAATTTTGCCATAAAATTTCCATTTCTCTTCTTGTTGTTCTCGGTAAAAGCCAAAATTTTGGAGAAGAAATGGCCCAAGGCCGTGAGGTGCAGGAAGAGAGAGGAATAAGAAATGATTTGTGTTGGTTATTTGATTTCTAAAATCAAATAAAACATATACCAAAATTTTGTAAAAGCCTTTCAAAAAGTCAACAAAATTTTGGATCCAAAAGGCAATTAATGCCTTCCAACCACCACCATCACTATTCACATCAATCAATGATGACAAGCATCACTTCACTCAAAGTGATGTGACTTCCATCACTTGATTGACTAATGATTTGACGCTAGATGTGACTTGTGGGCCGCACTTGAATTCAAAATGCGAGTGGGCCCGCAAACACTCTCGGGCTCGGGTTCGTTAATTCCGAATTAACGAATTTTCTTTGCGACGTAATTAAATCAAATTTAATTAAATAATTTTGCCTAGTAAAATTACTATTCACATCGCTGACGAATTAATTCTAAATTAACTCGTTCGCCCGAATTAAAATCTAATTTTAATTCCGCGTCGAAATCCAATTTCGTATAATATATCGAATATATTATTTTATCAATTAATTCCAAATTAATCATTCTCTCTCTTTAAATAATATTTTATCCCAGATAAAATATCTCCATAATTAATCCCAGATTAATTTTCTCTCTTTTATAATTAATCCCAGATTAATAAAGTGCGAGTCATACGTCATCGGTGAATCTTTGTGAAGCGACCCATGAGATCCCCGGATATGTTGGCAGTAAATCCGGTCGTCGGACTATCCGAACACGTATGTACCTAGTACTACGTTTTTACCGATTTACAAGACATGGTTGGCTTCTAGCAAAGCACTGTGCCTACCCAATTCTCCAGAAATATTCTTATAGGAATATGTGATTTATATCAGGCGTAGTATACATAGTATTGCGTATTACGATCCAGCATCAGATGTCACCTGCAAGGCCTGGGGCTGGAAATGTGTCTGCCCCGTACGAAGCACATATCGGATCTCTGGTAACTAGTCTCTATAATCGGATAATCATGACCTAGTCATATTATCCCGATGACTGCAGTACAAAAGAGCACCAGTTCCGTATCGTACGTGATCATCATCTCCACTATGACTGGAGTGATACTTCCGTCTTGACATCACACCCAATACACTACGATTCTCAATATACCCAGAAGAGGCGTACACAGAACCTGTTAAAGCCCTGGAGGACCAAAACCAAAGTATATTGATTGTCGCAAGTATTAGCGGTGCAAGTCTCAGGTTAAGACCAAATACACCTACCCTGATTCGGACTTCCATAGACACATAGTCATACTACCAATGGAATTCCGAGGGGTCTATCCAGAGCGAAGCTGTTCCCTTATCATCAGTAAACATAACCTCCTATTACACTTGCATGAGTATCATATACCCAAATATATGAGAACTATGTCGTTATGCTCCCTTAACGCGCACAAGTGTAATACTAGTCTTTTACGCATTTGATGTCCAATCTCGATAATACTCCGACTAGGGATATTTAATGATTAAACCTTCATGGATTGATACTGTCTCATATCAACTAAATCCGGAACTAATCATATGGACCTTTTATCATGTATACATCTAGGTAATCCAATTACAAATGATAAAAGGGCAATTTCCTTTGTCACATAGTTAATTTGTACAACAACACCATAATCTGTACAAATAGTGATGCGATGGGTCATAATTGTCCAACACAGAAGGCACCGTGGAAAGGGGGACCAGGTCAGGAATCGCTTTAGGTTCCTCTTGAGCCATGCCAAATGCATGTTCATGGGACATCTCTCATTTGGTAACTTTTAAAATCTTCTCAAACACCCCCAAGTTCAGGTCGAGGTATACCTTTTCAATCAATTCGATGGACTCTTCTAGTCCCTCAATTTTGGCATCCACTTTGTTTCTCTCAAGATGATAAAGGAGGTCAACCAACAGATTTTTCAGCTCTCCCTACGACTTGGCCACCTTGTCCTTTATCTTGTTCAACTCATTTATGGCATTCTCAAGATCAGACTATTTTTCTTTAAGTTTTCTCTCGACCGTAACGGCTCATGCCTACTGCAGTTTGAACTCCCTTATCTCCAAAGTGGCATCGGCCTGTGCCTCATCCCTCTTCTTTTTTGTAATATCTGAAGCTCGATGAAGGGAACTGATTTCGCCTTTGGCCTTGTTCAGTCTTCTATTCAGCTATTGCTCTCTTTCAGACAGTTGGCTTTGGAGCTTCTAGGCCTAACCACTCTCTAAAAAAGTACTCGCCAGCACATCTATATTGGTGGCCAAAAGGTAGGCCAGCTACCCATTCAGAGATTAGTTCAGCTTTTCAGTAAACAGGATTTAATATTGAAGTAACAAGAAGAAAAAGCCAAGTTTTCAACAATCACCTTCGCCTGAAAGCAGCCAGCTTTGCTAAGAATGTCCTCGGGGGAGAGGCTTTCATAGGTCATGGCTTGATTGATATTTACATGCTCGAACAAAAAGTTGATTGTCGATAAGAGGTGGTTTATGCCTCCCTTCACATTTTTTGGGTAGTCCTCTACTCAAAGAGTTGGAATTGGCCCATTTTCCAAGGCGAAAGTAGCTGGAGCGTTACTTCTCCCGGTCATGGACTTCTTCCGGGGGGCCTCTCGACACTTTCTTTAGGATCCTCACCCCCGACCTGGTGGGGGCATCTTTTTGAAGGCTAAGGGGAGAAGTTTGGGATTGGCTTGAGGGTATGTTTATAGATTGGGAAGTAGGGACCGGTTCATTGGTGCTTTTTGTTTGGCAGATGAGGGGATAAGAATGGAGACTCATGGGTGGCCTCTTTATGACCCACCCTAGGCAGAACACAAGGCTTCTCTGGCGACTTGCAGAGGAGTTTTCTTCTTCCCGGATATGCCTGTTATAAAAAAAGTGTTAGTCGAAAGAGGTAAAGGAATATGTTGGAAAGGAATAAAGAAGTAAGCATGACAAAACAATGGTAGACAGCAAGCCAAGAAGCATATCAGTAGGCTAGTATTTACCAGTTTGTTTAGACTAGGTTAATGGAGTGCACAGGGTGAGACTTGAGTCAGTGAAAGAAGAAGGGTTGATGAGGTCTATTTAATAACCAGAAAATTGAAATGCATGTTTCACCATTGCCCAGACCTTATGACTGACTTTGGGAGATCACCCTAGCAAGCTACAAGAGGTTCAGAAATGTTAGTAAAAAGGTGAGAATTCTAATAGAAATGAAGATATGAGAGAAGGAAAGGTCATTACCTCCTACCCTGAGGAATTTTTGCATTGTGATGTCCTCATCCGAGATCTACCAATGCTTGTAACATGGTCCACCAGCCCAAAACCATTTTTCCTTAAAAATTTTATTGATGGCTAAGAGGTTAGAGATTATGTTCGGGGCCCCAGTATACATGGAGAGGTAATACCAACCCTTTTTTATTTAGGATTGGCATTTATTCGGTATATTCTCTTTAGCATAGGGACCAATGGTTCCCCCAGATCGACTCGGCTCTAAATCACGTAGAGCCCCACCAACACTCTCCATCAGTTCAAGTTGAGTTGGCATAGGGCTAGATTCATTACCGCCAGCATCCTTCCAAAGTACCATAGCATGGGCATGTGTAGGCTCATGTCAAGAAAATAGTGTAGAGTGCCACTATTAGTCATTTTACCTTCTAGACAGGATTCGCAGACAGGTAAAGTACCGAGTCTTAAATGATTTAAAACTCCGTTCTTAATTAGTTTATCTATCGGGTCAAGGTTAATGTGACCAAGTCTAAGGTGTCATAAATAGGTATCATCATAAGAAATCTTTTGTCGTTTAGTTTTAGATTTTTCAATATTAAACATTTCAGTATTAAGCAGTGATTCATGCATTAACGGTCATAATACATATATATTATTCTCAGAGTTTCATATGCATATATTTAATCCATTTCTATTAATAATAACTGACTTATTATTAAATGAAATAGAAAAACCATATTCCATAAATTTTGTTACATAAATCAAATTCCTGCGAAAACCATGAATATATGGCACACCATTCAAACATAAATAACTCTTATTAAAATTCAAATTTGAAACTCCCACTGCTTTTGCTGAAACAGCATCCCCTGTCCCAACTCTCATGGTAAAGCTACCTTCAGCAAGGTCCCTCCATGAGTCAAGTAGCTGCAAAGAACAACAAACATGGTTAGTGGCACCAGAATCAACAATCCATATGGATTTATCATCCTCCACCAAAAGAGTCTCAATGACAAGTAAATCGTATTTACATGTATTCTTCTTCTCTTTAAGCTCAGCAAGGTATTTCAGACAATTCCTTTTCCAATGCCCTTGTTGTTCACAATGGAAACATTTTCCTTTGGCATTGGTTCATTTAGAGCTTTTTTTATTTTTCTTTTTCATTGGTTTTGTGGAAGCGGTTTTGGGCCCAATTGGATCCAATCCAATTTGCCTTAACCCAACTTGATACAACCAAGCCCAATAAGCCCAATAACAACTTTCAAGCCCAATTTCACAAAATAGGTCCAAATCAATTAAATCACAAAAACCCAATTTCACAATTTAATTAATTCTAAAGTGTATTGCATAATTAATCACATAAATCAATATTTCCAAATCATCAATTTATACAACTAATCATGTTTTTCAACATCAAATAGTGTCCAACACAATTTCATCAAAAATCAAACCCATTCATGCTACACAAAGTCTCGGCCAAATGGGATTTTCATGTCCAATTTTAAACCCAATCCAATTGAATCCAAATCAACATTAAATCAACGTCCCCAATTGTTTTCAAGTCATCCAATGAATCAAAAAACACAATTCTAAGACAATTAGGGCACTTCACATTTTCGGCCAACACCAAAAATTTGGGCAAATTTGTTCCAAACAAAATTTCAACAAATTGATCCAATCAATCTTCAATTAAAACATATTTAAGCATATTAATTCATCCAATTTCATTAAAACATGCTCAAATAAAATTTACCCAATTTTAAGCCCTAAATCAATTTCATGCTTTTCCTTGCTCTGATACCATTGTTGGAGTTTGCTAAGGTCCCAATGATCAATAAACAAGCATGAAACACATGTGAATACATACGATGGAGTTGCGGAATACTCACATCGATCGGTTGAGCGACGCGGCAACGAATTAAATTTCACTTTCTGCTCACTGCTTGTCACGGCAGTTCACTGTCACAGCCCTCCAAAATCGGCCATTGATGCTCCTTGAACAAGCTCCAAGCTTCGTCAAACGATTCCCGGCTCATGGGTGGACTTCCCTATCACCTTCGCATGTCTCTCGGAGTGCTAGCTCTCTTGATTTTTGCCACAAAAACCAAGCACTTTGGCTTCCCTTCTCACGATTTTTGCAAACCAGAAACCAGAAAGTTTCAGCCCCTTAGGCGTGAGGAAGAAGAGAGAATGGAGAGAGAGAGAGAGAGTTGTAAATGTTTTCAAAAAACAAGTTAATGAATGATATACCAAAAAATCAAAAAAAATGGTATAAGTCATTTCATTCAATCACACTTGAGTGTAACACACTCAAACATCAACTTACATCAAGTCAATCAAGTTGTCAAGTCACATCAATCAAAGTGACAAGTGATTTGACGTTTGATGTGACTAGCGATTTGACGCTTGATTTGACTTGCGTGCCACACTCGAATTCGAAATGCGAATGCGTTCACAAACAATCTCGGGCTCGGGTTCGCTAATTCCAAATTAACGAATTTTCCGTTGCGACGCAATTAAATGATTACGCCTAGCGAAGTCACTATTCACGTCGCTAACGAATTAATTCTAAATTAATTCGTTCGCCCGAATTAAAATCTAATTTTAATTCCGCGTCGAAATCCAATTTGGTTTAATATATCGAATATATTAATTATCGATTAATTCCAAATTAATCGTTCTCTCTCTTTAAATGATATTTTATCCCAGATAAAATATCTCCGTAATTAATCTCAGATTAATTTCTCTCTCATCTATTAATCCCAGATTATTAAAAGTGCGAGTCATACGTCATCGGTGAATCTTCGGGAAGCTACTCATGAGATCCCTGGATATGTTGGCAGTAAATTCGGTCGTCGGACTATCCGAACACGTAAGTACCTAGTACTACGTTTGTACCGATTTACAAGACAAGGTTGGCTTCTAGCAAAGCGCCATGCCTACCCAATTCTCTAGAAATATCCTTACAGGAATAAAGGATCTATATCAGGCGTAGTATACATAGTATTGCGTATTTCGATCCAGTATCGGATGATCACATGCAAGGCATGGGGCTAGTACAGTGTCAGCCCCGTACGAAGAATATATCGGATTACGAGCAACTAGTCTCTTTAATATCAGATAATCATGACCAAGTCATATTATCCCGACGGTTGCAACCTTTTTAGAGAACCTGTTCTGTATCACTGCGCGATCATCATCTCCATATGACTGGAGTGACACTTCCGTCTTGACATCACACCCAACACACTACGATTCTTAATATACCCAGCATAGGCGTACAAAGAACCTGTTAAAGCCCTGGACGACCGCAACCAAAGTATATTGATTGTCGCAAGTATTAGCGGTGCAAGTCTCAGGTTAAGACCAAATACACCTACCCTGATTTCGGACTTCCATAGACACATAGTCATACTACCAATGGAATTCTGATGGGGTCTATCCAGAGCGAAGCTGTTTCCCGTACCATCGGTAAAACAAAACCTCATATTACACTTGCATGAGTATCATATACCCAAATATATGAGAACTATGTCGTTGTGCCCTCACAACGCGCACAAGTGTAATACTAATCTTTTACGTATTTATCGATGTCCAATCTCGGTAATACTCTGACTAGGGATATTTAATGATTTATCATTCGTGGACTGATACTGTCTCATATCATTTTCAATCCAGGAACAGATCACATGGACCTCCTATCATTTATACATCTAGGTGATCTAATCACAAATGATAAGAGTGCAATCTCCTTTGTCACATAGTTAATTTGTACAACAACACCATGATCTGTACAAATAGTGACGCTATGGGTCATAATTGTCCAACAATCTCCCACTTGACCTATAGCCAGTCACTCGAGTGTCTTACACCCGAACTATATACGGTTGGCTCAAACTGCCGAGAAATGCTTTCGTCAGCGGATTTGCAAGATTATCATCTGATGCGATTTATTCGATCATCACATCGCCACGATGTATGATCCGAACGAATCAGATGAACATCGAAGTATATATCTGGATCGTTAATGAGACCAATAATTCTTTAGCCTGTGTTAACGTCTAGCTCAGCTGCTAACAGAATTATAACTAATCTAATTAGATTTATTATCGACCCAAATGGCTTCTATTGCTGCCTCAACTGCAGCAATAACCCGTATTTGTTGTTTATTCGGTAACAGTATCTTGCTTGGAAGATTTCCAGCTCACTGTTCTGTTATTCAAACTGTATAGTACCATTTGCGACTTATAATCGTTTTATCGGTTTAGGAAACGTGCAGCAGTGATCCCAGTCATTTCCAGTTCTCATTCTCCATAGTTTAAGGCAACATCCTTAGTTCTCTAAGATACTAACGGATGTTTTTTACTTCAATCCAGTGACTATCATAAGGATTGGCCTGTTTGTGACTCCATATGCTCAAAGCATATGATACACCAGGTCGCGTATATTTTTTTTCAATGTACGATTTCTCGGAGAGTTTTTATGAAAGCCAAGCTTTCGCCGATAGATATTATGGGAATATCATTTCCAAGAAATGACATATTATCATTATTGTAGGACAACCACTGTCAGTGCGCTCCCACTAACCCTCTTATATACACAAGAATCATTTCGTTTTGAATTAAATCATACTTCATTATGATTACATCAAATCAATAATTCCAAGAACCTAATGCTTGCTTCAATCCAAACATGGATCGAATAACCTGCAAACCTTGTTTGCTAGTTTTGGTACGACAAAACCGACAGGATATTGTAAACATCCTCCAAAAGGTTTCCTTTTCAGGAAAGCGATTTTCCCGTAAAGCTGTCATATTTCATAAATGAAACATGCAGCTTTAGCAAGCATTATGCAAATGTATTTATTGTGGCAACAGGTAAAAGGTTGAATCGTAATCAACACAATATTGATAACGATACCTTTCCGCTACAAGCCTAGCTTTATTCGTTGGTATGTTGTCATCCATGTACGTCTTCCTAGAAGACTTATATAGTACCAATAGGCACAATGCCTTGCGGTACAACAACTAGTGTCCAAACATAATTGATATACATCGAATCCATTTCGGATTCATGGAACTTTGCCATAATAGGGAGTCGATACCTTGTATCACTACCTCATACGTAGTCAGATGGTATATCTCAATAAGATAGACATCTTTATGAGGTGAGATCAGAAACCCATACCCCAGGTTGTTTTCTGACTCTCTCCGACATACGCGGTTCTTGTGTACTCGAAGATTATGGTATAGTTTCATCCTTGATGAACTATTTGTGTTCCATTAGGAATCGATGCCTAGAACATTATTACTCTGATTTTCATCGAGTTTTACTATCCTCCCACTTTCCACTGCATATCGGTATTCTTCTTAGGAAAACCGGATGGTGAGCAACAATCTAATTGTTCTCTTGTGAGATGTATAAGTACTATACTTATGGTTTCCCTAGGATAACCTACAATTTGGCACTTATCCATTTGGGTTCTGGTTTGGTATCATCCAAACATATGCCAAGCATACCCAAATATTCAGGAATGAGAAACCTGGTTTCATTCCCGTTCATATCTAATATGAAGTCTGTCAAACAGATTTTATGGAACCTTATTCAAAATAAGTTCTGCACTGTTTATGTGTATCCGTTGAAGGAAATGGTAGCTCAGAGCGACTCATGATTAACCTTATCATGTCCAACAAAATTCAGTTCGGACACACTGTCACTTTGACGTGTTCCGGGAGGAGTCCTCTTTGAAAGAATACTATACTCTTTCAAGTATATTAGAAACTTATTGCTTAAGTATTTTCCATTACGGTCTTACCGTGACGGTATAATACTATAGCCGATCTGTTTGTCTATTTCGTGTCGAAACTTTAAAAGTTTCTGATTTGTGTTCTAAAGAAACACATAACCATAACGCAATGCCACATCTGTAAAGGTCACGAAATATTCATATCCACATCTAGCCTAGCAAGACATGGGCCCACTTGCTTCACTATGAACTAGGGCTAACAGATTGGTGACATTTACACTTTTACCAAGTAAATTAGTGTTTTAGGTACTTTGCCCAATAAACTAGATTCGTAGACTTTATTTGATTTGAATCAAATCAGTCCGAGTACCCACTCTTCGAAAGTGTGGATATACGAGTCTTGTTTGATTGTGTCCCAGAAAACAATGCCACAAATTAGTTTCTTCTGATCAAATCAGTTTGAGCTATTGTTTGTCATGTTATATATTTGAGATTTATTTATATTCAAAATATAAATTATGTTATTCACATCTAATGTGTTTATCTCAATATCATCTTTATATAATAAAACACTTTAGTGTTCTAGAATATAAAGGTACACTCGTAGCGGGTTATACACTGATATAGAGATAATGTATCTAGTCAAACTAGTTACATTATAATAGTTTCCTATTTTAGGTACACACCCGAGGGTAGTTCCTAAAATTAGGTATCTACGGTTAAAACAACGACTTTCGTCCCATTTCCAATTCGTAGATAAATCTCTATTGAAGTCAGTATCCTGTTCAAAACAGATTCTGAACATCAATATATATTTATGTACCACACTAAGTATTTAAAATCCAATTTTATTACTAGTAGTGAACATAATGTTGACAAATATATTTGAAGTCAGAACCTTGCTCGTTCTTCAATTCCTTCATGTCTGCTTTGTCCAAGCGGCAGTCACGCTTCCGCGATCCCGTTTTCCACATTTTAGGCAGACATTTTGGGATTTGTCTTTTATCTTCCCAGAAGATTATAATGATTTTGCCTTTGCCCTTTTTCACATTCCAGAAGCCTTTGGCCAAGCCTCGGGTTTCTAGAATATCGAAGTAAGGTGCGCCTTGCGCTACTTGTCATATTGCAAACCTTGACTTTGTCTCCTTGAGAATAGTCATTAACTCTCCAAGAGTTATTCATTGCAATTTAGTACTTCTAAAATATAAAGATAGATTTATGAAGATCCTTCAATTTCAGTATCATACTTTAAGGATCTAACCATTAGTTCTGACAAAGAAATTAAGGAGTCTACTGCGACAAGCTTAATGGATTAAGCACTTAAGTTATCATTACATGATCTTTCAAAGATCATGCTCTACTATTTGCTTAACTCCGGGCTTAGGCCTAATATGTTATTTTATCAAATAAAGTAACTTATTATTTTCCAGGACCATCCTGAAATTTTATTCCCAATTTGAAAATTAAACCATTTAAATACATTTTCCCTAGGATTATGCTTTAAATGTCAATCTTTCAATTTCTATCTTGATTTTAATAGTCCAACTATTTAATCAACGATTTAGGTACTATTTATTATAATGATTACAATAGTCCAACTATTTAATCAACTATAATTTAATAGATTATATCAACAATAGCCCCGTACGAAGCATATATCGGATTACGAGCAACTAGTCACTTTAATATCGGATAATCATGACCAAGTCATATTATCCCGATGGTTGTAACCTTTTTAGAGAACCAGTTCTGTATCACTGCGCGATCATCATCTCCATATGACTGGAGTGACACTTCCGTCTTGACATCACACCCAACACACTACGATTCTCAATATACCCAGCATAGGCGTACACAGAACCTGTTAAAGCCCTGGACGACCGCAACCAAAGTATATCGATTGTCGCAAGTATTAGCGGTGCAAGTCTCAGGTTAAGACCAAATACACCTACCCTGATTTCGGACTTCCATAGACACATAGTCATACTACCAATGGAATTCCGAGGGGGTCTATCCAGAGCGAAGCTGTTTCCTGTACCATCGGTAAAACACAACCTCCTATTACACTTGCATGAGTATCCTATACCCAAATATATGAGAACTATGCCGTTGTGCCCTTACAACGCGCACAAGTGTAATACTAGTCTTTTACGTATTTATCGATGTCCAATCTCGATAATACTCTGACTAGGGATATTTAATGATTTATCCTTCGTGGACTGATACTGTCTCATATCATTCTCAATCCAGGAATAAATCACAGGGACCTCCTATCATTTACACATATAGGTGATCTAATCACAAATGATAAGAGTGCAATCTCATTTGTCACATAGTTAATTTGTACAACAACATCATGATCTGTACAAATAGTGACGCTATGGGTCATAATTGTCCAACAATAATTTCATATGCCATGGCTGAAAAAATAATAAATGGGCATTCAACATTCATTCGTCGCATATTAAAATTGTCAAACATTTAGGCATAAAATTAAACATGATGCATGATTAATGTATAATGAATTAGAAACCTAAAATAATTACTATGCCACGGTTATCTATCATTCCACAAATAAGTACCACCGTATGGTGGGTCAAGTATTTGCATGATAGACTGAGACATACTCAATTGGTTAATATTTCTGAAATAACTATTATTCTTATATTAATCAACTACCGTTATTTTGATCAATGAAGCCTTGATTAACAACTTAATCATTCCTTTATGAGTGTGACCTATTATTTCGGAACCCTTACACTTAACTAGTGAAGTGCCGCCGTAGGGTAGGTCAAATCATCAGATACATCTATAGTCCCTATCCTTTCGGAATCCAAACCTGATATTGACCCAAAAAAACACCATCCGTAGGGGGACGAAAGCAAAGTCGTCTTGAGGCGCCTATTGAATCTCACGTTTCTAGATAACAATGGAGATCGTGGGATATATGGTGGTATACCCCTCTCCCACTTACTATTTTGAAGTGTAAGGTTTCTATCTCACTAGTATCTTATGAATCTTAGATTATGCTCGGCTAAAGTCATAATCTTATTAATACTAGTTGATAATTTAGTGATTTAACCAATTTTAACTCTTAAAATTTTATTCACTAATCCTGATTAATCTCTACTAACCAATTAATTTAATTAAACTAATTTAATCAAGTTGCTTTAGTGATCTAATCAATTTAACTATTAAATTATTAGTCCACTAATGGGTTTTAAAATTTAGAATTCAACGAACGGGCCAAATGTCATTAAATCATTTAATCGATAAAAACACATTATTTATTTCAAAGGTACGTATTGTATCCCGAATGCAGACCATATTATCGTCTATTCGGAATCGGCTATGGAATTTACGTCCCGGTTTCCATCCGATATACCAAGGAAAATAATGTACTCATAAAGTCCATTTGTTTCTAAAACTTGAATTCGTAATTTTTAAACCTTTAAACTAATTAATCTTATTAATCTGTTTGAATGCATTTCATATTCTTATTTAATTTTTAAACTACATGAAATCATATTTTATAACTAGAATGCATGTCTACATGTTATGGCATGTGAAAATGCAAGAGTAGGCACCCTAGGCTATATGACATGTTAATAAACAATTTAAAACATACATATATACCCAGGATGGGCGTCGCAATGCCAAAGAGTGGGCATCGCGACATCCACAAACCAGTAAGCAAAATAATGCCAGGTCTGTGTCGGGTCGCAAAGCTAGGTTTCCTGCATCGCGATGCGATCGAGGCAATAGCCTCAGGTTGCTCTCGCATGCGTTTCGCATCGCGACGCGCAAAGGGTTGTGTTTGCATCGCGACGCAACCCAGTTTCCATTGCTGGAAATTATAAAAACATACATATTTCAAATTACGTAGACCGAGCTTTTATTTTTCTATACAAATTTAATTAGTACAATAAATCCAAGGCATCCTCTGGTCTTCAAATCTTGTTCCATGGAGTATTGTTGAGTTCTTCGCGGAATTTCTCCGTCATAAGTCCTTCGCAGCATCGGCTCATCCAAATTACAAATAGGGTTACATAATGGACTTATTACAAAGGAAATAAACTTACAACACTTGAAAGAATATGACCTTATGGTCTTACATTTCTAGTGCTAAAAACAAGAGCCGGAAAAATTAACGATCAACGAAATACATTCATCACATGAATCAAAAGTAAACATTCATCACATGAATATTAAAACCATTAATCTCATGAATCTGATTGTGCCTACTCATCACAACATTCATTTTAATAATCCATATCTCATATAAATTATTAAAACTAAAATGAGAAGGGTTAAAAAAAACTTTTCAATTTCTTTCTCTCGATGCCAATTATATGAACGACTTTCCTTAACGCGGAAGTTGCTTGTGTGGGCATGGCTCTGGTATGGATCCTTAAAATTTTCTTTGTCTTTTCCCTTTGTTGTAGTAGCCGAAATCAATCCTTTGATGTCCAACGCTTGGATCAACCACTCGATCTTCCGAACTATGACTCGAAACCAACAAACCGAAGTGTGGGCTTCACTCACAAAGATTAAACTCTAAATAATTTAGAGAATTAAGATGTCACAATGGTGCTTGGCTTTTGGAATTTCAAATACTCTCACAACACTTGTGAATGTTTGAACTTCTTCTCTCTTTTCTCTCTTTTGCACTTGTGTGAATGAATGCAAAAAAGTTAACTTATGAAGTGAGAGAAATGGTAGAGATTATATTCTCTTACACAAGCCAACTAACCTTGTCATTAAACATCTAGTGCTTTCTTGCAATGGCCGACACAAAAATGTGAATGTCATACCAAAGTATAAGAAAAATGATAAGCTAAAGATAAAGACTTTGTCATTAAGCATCTAATGCTTTCTTTCAATGGAAAGCACATAAATGTGGAGGCCATACCAAAGCATAAAAATGGATTAGCTAATGACAAAATTATTAGGTGCATACATGCCACCTAATAGACATAATAAATTGGAGAGCATGACAAGCCATATGGTTTTGTCTCCAAGATAAATAAAAATCACTATCTTAATAATGATTAAATTACCTTCAATTATGTTGTAGTAATTATCTCATAATTATTACTAACGTGATTATCTCATAATGAAGATTTGATTATCTCATAATCAAATAATTCTAGAAAACATTAAGTTAAACTAATTTAACATAGTCTTCATTTGTGACATTAAATATTATTAATCTCATTAATAATATATAAATATAATGTGAGCATATTATTAGAAATTCTGAAATATTAATTAAACTCTTTAATCAAATATTACGAATTATTATCTCCGCGTTATTCCAATAAAAACTCAAAGTTGAACTCCTGTTACCGTAGATTGATAAAATAAACCAAACAACTTCGGTGTCCATCGATATAGTCATTACATATGGATATAGCCATTCACGAATATCTCATAAATAGAGCCGGGTCAAAAGTCCGTTAAACCCCTCTAAATATTTTGTCTCTTAAGCACCATTGATACTATAATGAACAATTATGAATATAAAACTTTCTATTCGTAATAGAAAAGTTGAGCGCTCAAATTGTTCAAGTCCCGAATCAACTCTTAAAAGAGATTTTCTTATGCTTCTTGTAAGAATGAGTGAATTTCATATCTATGTAAAATGTTCACAGCTACACACCAAACAATATCCCCAAAATATGTAGTTATTGGCTGGGAATGCAACACCAACCTCACCATAGTAAATCAAAGGACATAGCCTGTCATGCAGGAGTTCGTAATACACTCAGGATTAAGATCGAATTCATATATGACCATCTATTAGATAAAATGAATTTCTTCGGTTAACGTATATTAAAAGAAATTCATATTTATCTGAGTCCAGTCCTATATGATCTCATCATACAAGATGTCTTCATTCTCATGTCACTATATGAACGATCTCGGATCAAGGTCGTCATACAAGTATAGAATTGACCGCAGCTATAGATAAACCACAAACAAAGTACCATCTTTGTTGGTTCTCTATGGCCTATTTAGATTACTAACTCTAGACTTAAATCCTCGTGTGCATCAAACATACACCAAGTCTGAAGGTACAAGAGTAATCAAGGTAAACAAGACAATTGGACAATATGCGATATAAATCAAACAATTTTGATAAAAATGAATAATACATTTATTATTATTACAATAATCAAATCCGTTTACAATACATGAAGCTCTATGACATAAATCCCAACATGAAAATCACCATCAACACATTTATCTGCTACACATATTCCTCATCACTTGGCCAAGCAACTAACTTGAATCTTTAATAAAGATTAGGTTATAATTTTAATATATTCACAATAAAAAACGGTGTCAAATTATCAATGGTGGAAGTTTTTTTTTTTTTTTTTTTAGATATTTTGTTAGAAAATTACCGATAAAAATCTGTGGTTAAATATGGCATTAAATTATGGTGTCGTACATTAGCCACGGAGTGCCGACGGAATTTCTGTTGGTAAATTATTATTAATAGTAATAGTAATAAATAATAAAATAATAATAGTAAAAAAATAATGTTAATAATTTATTGATGGAATTAATATTTTTATAATTTATTTTTTTATATTATACGTTATAAATTACAAAATATCACAATAAATAGAACTTGGTCTGGTGTTAGTGTGGGTAGAGCTTGTATTTGATCCCCACTCCCGCCAATGTCAATTTGATTGCCTAGATGTGTTGGGCTGTTGGGTTGGGATAGGGCCTAGGCAGGTTGGGCTGTTGTGACCTAATTTTTTTAAAAATTAATTGCATTTTTTTATTCATCCACATAAATTTTTCATTGATATTTCGTTTGTAAATAAGCGACTGATGAAGTGGAAAAAATGATAGGAATCCAAACTTTCAAAAGTCTTGAATTTGATATTTCAGAGTCCGGTATGAATTAGGCTAAAGACGGACCTGATTTTGTTCAGTCTTTCGTCCAGTGATAATTTCTTGCGTGATTGCACCACAAAGATAGGAATTTTTATTTTATTTTGTTAATTGAAATTAATAATTTTTTCTATTATTTCTTTCCAATTGTTGAGCTCCAGAATCCTCGTTTTAAGTTTCTCATTGATTTATATAGATTTGTATTTCCTTTGTGAATGGAGGTTTCATTCCTTACGTGGACACTTGTCAGTTATTGAGTTTCTTTAAGATGCATGAAGTACATTTGTCATATGATATGCTGAAAATGTAAGATTAGGTGTGATTACACCTTTCATTATATCTGCTAAATTAAGCTTGCATGTTTAGTTAGGTGGATTGCCATTAAAGCCTACTAACTTTGGATTATGATGCCTGACTCCACTGCTTCGGAGTGCTGGTATAGGGTTCGAGTTCCTCCATTCTACTCCCCAATTAATTAAAAGAATTCGAAGTAGATTCTCTTTGGAATAAGTAAACTTCGGAGTGCCCATACTTCGGAATGAGTTGATCTCGATGTGAATTGGTTTCAGAGTGATGTCACTCCAGAATGTCACTACTCCAAGTTATTCAAGCCAATGTTCGAGTTTCTTCAGAAGTCTTGCGATTGCGAGGGTCATCCTGACTTCTCCCATCTATTAATACTATACATTTTAATAGTACCATGACATGTGTTATTATTCTAGTGGATCTATCTCTGTCCGGCGCGATTCCATTAAGGAAACTTGTTGAGGAAGATTCATTGATATGACGACACGTGGCCAATTGAGTAGGGCTGAAATTAAGCACTTACAGCCATAAATAAATATTTTTTCGGTAAATAATTGCTGATAAAATTTTTACCGACAGAATTTTACTAATGAAAAATTCCGTCGGCAATTTAATGTTAATTTTTTAGTGATTAGTTTCAATAAAATTCATTTAATATATTTCACGAAAGCAAATTAATAAACACACTTATGGTTTTCCTCTCACCCTAAGAGTATGTCCGCTTTGTTAATATAAGATATTCAACTTCCCCTTCATTAGTGTCAAAGATTTTACAATCTGGGACCTCTTTATGGGTATCAGAAATTAATCTATTGTTCTTTGATCGAGACCACTATGTTTGTAATAGGGAATTACTTTTATAGTTCGTTCTCGTAAATAATTGGGACATATCATTTTTTTATAATATATATATATTAAATTATTAAAAGCGAGTATAGAGTGTATTTGGGTGAGTTCAAATATACCGACCCTCGGCTAAACAAGAAATCCCAAAATACTATCACGAAAACAAGGTGATTGCCTCACACTTTACCACATGTTGCGTAGAGCATTGAACAAATCCTGGTATTCCGAGATTGAATAGGCAAAGCTATAATTGCAGAATATTACACAATCCAATGATGTTTTATTAGATATAATATGAAACAGCCAATTGTTATTAGTATTACTAACATAACAAGTGCCAATTGAAGTTCTAGTACTTCTAGGATAAGTAATAAACTGCCAAAGAAGACTTTTATTCAGTTTTGCACTTCATAGTTTCACACAAAGTTTGAACTTTACTCTTCTTTCTTGGTAAAGAATCGGAAAGCAAATGCTATGCCCAAGATCAACAGTGGTACCAGGAATTGTAGAATTTTAGTCGCAGATCCGGTGTCTTCGGATTTATTCACTTGTGGTGGTGGATTGAACTTCCTCCTTGACGGAACAGTGGAACTATCAATCTCGCCAATGTAGTATTTTTCCATCATCTCTCTGGCCGAATCGCTGTGGCCCACATCTTCAAAATCGTCTGTTGCGTCCTTCTCTGCAAATTTTATGGTGGAAAGACGACATTATATTATAAGATGGGGTCTTAATTAATAAATGAAGCAGTTCAGGTGCAGAAAATAGTGAGGTCAGTAGAACTGTAGAAGGCAATAAGACGATCTTACCAGTAGCAGCTAGCAAGACCTCATCACCTCCAGGATGATCCTCGAGAAATGGGGTCACATCATACACCTGATACAGTTGTTTGGAGCTTATATGGTAGTTAATGAACTATTTGAATTACAAAGCAAAACAATTTGATAAGGTAAAGTAATCTACAGCAATTTGTATCCTAAACTTGTCAAAGATGTACCACCAACAAATTAGTTCGTGAAGAAAAACATACAGAGAGATTAGACCAAGCTTAGCCAAACAATCTGGCTATTGATTAATGCTGTTTTCGAATATATAGCTATCGCCAGTGGCAAACTAGAGCAATTTATTACATGATGTCAAAGTTTTTTAATCACATAATTCAATTCATAAATCAAACATTATGTCCCACATGATCATACATACATTCATCAGGTATTCGCAGGATTTTCCCTAAAATCCTTCAGTGAAAATGTCATAGATACCAACGAGTGGAGTGGTAGCTGACTCAATCCTAGGAGGCTCGATTGGGTATGCTCCCCAGTTCGAGTCCCGCTAGAGTCACCATCGTTGGGAGGACCATACCGTACAGCTCTCGGTCCGAATCCGGATTAGTCAGGCCCAATGTGGCACTGGATACCGGGTGAGGAACCAAAAAAAAAAAAAAAAAAAAAGTCATAGATGATCCTTAGTGGTGTATGGAAATGTACATCTATAAGCTTTCCAGGGTATTCTACAGACAGCAATGGAAATTTTGTCAATCAAGCTTCTCAGCCAATAATTGGTCAACAAATATTATGAATTGCTCAGATTTCCAATAGAATTTTCCCATTTTCTGATTCTCTCACAACACAATACAATACATCCCACAATAAACTTCTACCAATACCCAGTGAAAAATGAAAAAATAAATATCTAAAATGAATTGTACAGACTCTGAATAGTATGTTACTTCTCTTGTTCTCACCTTTAATGGGACCTATTAAATTTACATCTAGATATCTCTAAACAGTTTCTATACTGAAATCAAAAAGTTCACCAAAATGAATCTTTAGATACAGCTAAATATCATAAGGAAAAAAAAGAGAAGCTTTTTGGGCTATGTAAAAAAGACAACACAGGAGACAAATCCATAATATCAAGAAAATCAAACACCCACTGCCACTGGGTTAGATGAACTAACCTTTCCAGAAATTACAAGCCAACAATCTTCTCTTTTATTGTGCTTCAACACATCTTGAAAATCATGAACTTTGGCCATTTTATTTTTATTTTTAATTTTGGCTATTGCAGCTACTGCTCTCACAGAATTGTTGAAAGTCTAGCTCTTACAGCCCATAAGAAACACAAGATTCAAAAAAGTCAAAGAAAGAAACTGATAAATTTTATATAATTTATAATCATAGAGATTCTAGAAAGATCATTGCAATTTCCGGATCCGGGTCATAAGGATCCGGATCCGAATCCGTAAGCTCTTGAAGGGATCCGGGTCCGGTAATAGACCCGGTAAAGCTCTTGAGTCACACTGTGTGACTTTACTTACTAACAGGAGACGTAGGCACGGAGCCCTTCTCTTTGACCCGTCACCACACCACAAGCCTTGAGCCTAGTTGATGAGTTTTTATTGCAATTTCTTTTACCAAGCTGTCAACAGAACTCTCTTACTATTTTTTCAAATACAATTTTTTTAAGTCGAATCTTTACTAATAAAATTTGTAAAAGTATAATTTTTGTAGTGAATGAAAATTTTTATTAAAAATTATCAAATTATTTTGAAAATTTTTAGTGGTGTTTGGATGTATTTGTAGTAGATTTTTTAAGATTAAAAAATCTCTTTTATTTCTATTAAAAGTCATAATAATAATAATAATAATTATTATTATTATTATTATTATCAACCACTAAAAAGACAGCTGAATCTTGCTCTTAAACGTGGTGCATTAAATTATATTTTCCAACCCAGACCATCATGTCTTAAAAAAGAGAGAGAGAAGCTTATGGAGATTATTTCTTTATCCAAAATGGCTAAGCAAGCCCACTGGGCCCTTGCTAATTGTCTTTTATTTCTATAAAGTGAGATGGAAAATACTTTGACACTAATTATTTGGTAACGCCTAGTCCAATAGGTAACTGGACAGGGGCCTCAAGAAAATAATGTAGGGTGGTTCAAACTCGGGGATGGCAAATCCTTAGGCTTGAATAACCTAAGAATTTCTTTAATTTTTTATACTCGGATGAGCTTGATATTAGTATTTATATCACCATCCCAATAGAAGTAAAATATTTATGATAGCGGGAATCCGTACATGACCTGTAGGGGCCCGGTATGTTAGGGCCGATATTGAACGAGTCGAATACGATATTGACACCTCAGTATTATACCCGACCCGTTACCATCCCTATTATTATTGTTAAGGGTGTTCACGGGTCGAATCGGGTCGGGTTTTTCACTTTTTTTAATGACCCAATCGAGTGGGTCGGGTCATTCGGGTCTTCTGACCCGAAACCCGAAATTTGAGAAGATGACCTGCTCGGGTCGGGTCACAACGGGTTGGGTTAAAAACCGAGGGTCGGATCGGGTCAACATAATATGAAGTAAGTATAATATATATAATTTTATTGATACAAAGTTAACATAATAAGTGTTTTGTTGAAATGGCAAACAAATTCATTGGAATTGAATCTAGTCACAGGTTCAAATCTCATCATTGGCATTTTTTTTCCTCTTTTTTTAAAAAGAAAAACAAATCCAGAATTGCTAGCATTGAGTTTCGAACCCATGACCAATTGCAAACTAAGTAAACACTTTGGCATTTCAGCTATAATTTTTCTTTATCATAATCATATCATTAAGACTATATATATTTTAATTATAATATCATTTATATCGGGTCAGGTCAGCCCCGAGTTTTTTGACCTAAATCCGTGACCCGACCCGAAATTTCGGGTCGGGTCCAAATTGACCCGAAATTAAAATTTTAATTTCATAAACCCGACCGGATCAGGTTAGTGCGGGTCGGATCGGATTACGGGTCGACCCGACCCTATAAACACCCTTAATTATTGTAAGGAAGAATACCACTTTATGTTCTAATGTTTATAACATTTATCATTTTTCTGTTAAGAAGTCAAACAAATATTTGTATTTTTACTTATTTATTATTGTGATTAAAAAAATTAATACTTTTGATTTACTAAAAATTAAAAATATATAAATATAAGTATAACATACACATATACATATATATATTAGAAAATCATTACAAAATCTAAATTTTATATTGAAAGTTATTTTATTTAATTATTTTAAAAATATTCATCTCAAACATTTTAGGGAGTATATAAGAGGCGTCAAATTAATGTAAATTTTTTAGACACTTTTTTTCATTTGAGGATTGTTAATTAATTCTTGTTAAATAAATATTTTTTTATAATACTTGGCATGATGACATGTACATTAGAAATAATATCTAAAATGCTAATTTTTTCCTTCAAAAATTAATTAACAATAAAATATTAGTTAACAATAATCAAATACAAAAAAAAGTGCCTAAAATTAATACATTTTTATACACTTATCATATATTCCCTATATATTTTTTGTTCCAATTTTTAAAATGATTTTAGATAATTGGTTTTTTTATTGTAATTTTTTTGATCTATTAATATATTAGATATTACTCGTGCCTCCGGCACGATGTTATAGAATTTACAAGAGATTAAGATTCTGTTATTTAATTTGTTTGTTAATTTTCAGAGATATTCTATCATGAAATGATTTTATTTTTTAAAAATGATTTTATTCTTTAATTTATTTGGTAGTTTTCATTTTCCATTTTTTATATAGATTCTATAATAGAATGATTCTTTATCAACCATTAGATTATAATGAAATGATCTGAGCCGCCAATTAAGCCACATAAAGATAGCCTTTAGATACATTATCTTTTAATCATAACCATCTGTTACACTCTCTTTCCTCCCACACCATTGTGTTTTATAATATATATATATATATATATATATATATATATATATATTATATATATTCTTAATTTTATTTTATTTATTTATTATACTATAGAATAAAATTATATTAGAGTCTGCACGATATGCTTGTTCATTTTGATTCTCGGTGCATGATTTGTGGTTGTAAATCTTGTTGAATTAGTAAAGGGCGCATCTGTGGTACCCAGGGGTATGACATACCCCAGGGTACCCCCACCGTTGGATCACTTGACAGTGATCCAACGGTGAGTGGAAAAAAAATAATAATAAAATTTAAAAAAAAACCGGGAAAACCGGTAAATAAAAGTAAAAATAGCCCTCATCTCTCTCAAATCCCTCATTTCCCTCATTTCTCTCGTCTCCCTCATCTCTCTCATCTCTCACGTCTCTCCATGTTCATCTCTCTCTCACAAATCCCCCCATCTCTCACGAACTCTCTGTCTGTCTCACAAAGCCAAAATTGTGTCATCACTTCCACTCAACTCTCACTCTCACGATCTCTCGCTCTCACAGAAGAAGGGAACTTTGTGCCCTAAAATCGCAAACGCTGACGCCGACGCCTGCTTCTCCATCGCTGGTTCTATATTTTTATGTGATGCCAGAACTTGATTTCCAGGTTCCTTCAAAGCATACCACTGTATCTCTTGATTCTCTGTTCTTGGTCTACTTAAATTTGGTTTATTGTTCATGGATTGTTAGTGGGTGTGTTTGTGTGTGTTGATGGGTGTATTGATGTATGTTTCAGATTAATTCGATGCCAACTAAGCCAATTGAGGGACAGAAGACTGGAACTAGTGGTCTCAGAAAGAAGGTATTTTTATTTATTTTTGAAGTCAGATTCTGCTTTATTTTTTACATTTATGTTTTGATTGGTACCGGGAAATAAGGATAAAAGCAAATATAATTCTGGGTATTGTTTATTTGCTTGATTTGTTTGATTAGATTTTATTTTTAATTATTGTTAGTTTATTTTGTCATTTTAATAGATATCAAATTGAGACCAGATGGTGGTTTGTTCATTTTCTTAAATTTTTTTTTTTTTGTAGGTTAAAGTTTTTAAACAATAGAATTACCTTGCAAATTGGATCCAGGTATGAAGTTTTACACTTTTGTGCAGTCGTAGTGTTAGTGGTTCTGGTGTATATTGTTAGAGTTTTTCATATGTAGGCATTGTTTAATTCATTGCCACCAGAGGACTACAAGAATGGGCTTTTGGTGCTAGGAGGCGATGGTCGTTATTTCAACCGAGAAGCTTCGCAAGTGAGATTTTGTAGTGGTTGACAAAACTCTTTTTTTAGTTTATGGCACTGCTGTATTCTTAGAATTGAAAAATGGAAGCTCATTTCTTTAAAATACATATCATTATCAAAATTGCTGCTGGGAATGGTGTTGGAAAAATTTTGGTTGGCAAGTAAGTAATTTAATTGGTTCTGTTATTGAACAATTTTATTATTTTTGAAAGCAAGAACAAGGAGACTATGGTAATGCTACGGCATGGCAAAAACTTTTGAGCCCTCTTGAACATAGACTCGATGCATTTGTTGCAACAATTGCTTTGTTTGGGAGATATGAGGTTTGCTTTTGTTTCATTAACACCACCATCAATTGATTCTGTTCTGGGGATGTGAAGTTAACTGGCTTGCATATTTTAATCTCAAAATTGTACAATAAACATCTAAGACAGAATATGGATTTTCCTTGGCATATAGCATGCCAAAAGGAAGAGCTTGTGTGGCAGAATTCTTTTAATTTCCCCCTTTAGCTGGTGTATGCTGAAGAAGAATATGAAAATTCTTTTTCCTTGAAGGCCTAAAATGAATGCATGCTTCCTCCTCCAAAAGTACTGTTTATTCATATTTGATAATGGAGTTGGTCATGCCTAGCATATTATTGTGCACATTAAATGAAGAGAAATGATGGATAATAGATCTTATAATATCATTTTATATTCTCACGACCTTCTATCTTTTACTAGTAAAGTTGAAGGTTTTGTGTTTATGGTTGCTGAAAACTAATTGGAACTTAACCATTTCAGGGATGAGATTATGTCAACACCAGCTGTTTCTGCTGTAATCCGGAAGCAAAAGGCAATTGCTTGCTTATTTTTATCTTTTCTCAGAATTATTTTTGCATGTCATGCATTTTTTCTTTGGCACTCTACTGATTACTTGAACTGTGTTTTACACTGGCAATGGTGGATTTATTATGAGTGCAAGCCATAATCCTGGTGGGCCTGAATATGATTGGGGCATCAAGGTAAATGTTTGTGTTATGCTATGCACTCATGTCTTTTATTTTTATTTTAAATAATAACATTTCATGCTTTAAACTCTATGGGGATTCTTTCTTAATCTTATTTAGCCAAACATGCCATGACAAAGTGGAAATGTTGAAATTGCGTCACTCTGACTCATATATTGAAAGTTTTCGTGGATTGATAATAACCTGTAAATTCCTATTAGATGTTTCCTAACTTCAAAGGCCGATTTTTTATGTCTTATTTTCAGTTTAACTACAGCAGTTTCCAGCCTGCTCCTGAATCCATAACAGACAAGATCTATAGAAACACACTTTCTGTAAGTATATGTTCTATAGGTGTTCTGTTATTCATTCTGTTGATTTTCCTTTAATACCATTTATTACACTTGAATAGTAAAACATATATATTTTTTTCAATGTAAGTTATAAATTTTGTTGATTTTTGAAAAAGATGATATTGATTTGTTCTCTTTCATTGCAGGCTAGCGATATAGAGCTATGCTGCATATGTTTTGAGTAGGCATGTACAATTGAAGTCCAAGATTGTGGCCACCAGATGTGTGCACAATGCACACTAGCCCTATGTTGCCACAAGAAGCAAAACCCTACAACTGCATGCCTAACACCTCCAGTGTTCCCATTTTGCTGAAGCACCATTCCCCGAGTGGTTGTTGCAAAAATGAAGTAAAAGAGAAAAGAAAATCAAGAAGCCTCCTTTTGGAGCTGGTCCCATTTGGTATATATAAATATGGTTCATTTGCTATGTAGATTTGGGAAATAAGCAAAGTGAATTGCAGGTTTTGGTTGGTAAGTTTGGTAATGGTTTGCTGGGTGTCATAATGCACATTGTTGTATTCTTTGTTATCTTCAGATTGAAACAAAGGATATTAGTAAAAAAATTCAAAAGTAAAATTCTTTATCTCGTCCAAATTATTTTAAAAAAATCACTTCACCTTCTTCAATGGCGACATCATTTGCTAAGTAGATTTGAGAAATAAGCAGAGTGAATTGCATGTTTTGGTTGATAAGTTTGGTAATGGTTTGCTTGAGTCTCATAATGCACATTGTTATATTGAGATTGAAGAAATGAATATTAGAAAAAAAAAAAAAAAATCTTTAACTCGTCCAAATTATATATAAAAAAAAATCACACCACCTTCTTCAATGGCGGCCCAAATTATATTAAAAAAATCACTTGAGAAATGTATTAGTATTTTGTAGTTTTATTCATTAAACTTTTATTGTATTAATTACAAACTACAAAAACATGGAATAAGTTACTCACTGGGTTAGATAAAATAATAACCCAGCAAATAAAAAGAAAAAAGTCACTCAATATAAGTTATGCTGGGGCGCACAATATTTAGTGGGACCAATAGACTTGTCACAATTGATCATAATACTGGACTATTATGGGTCGAATGAAACTCGTCTTTTGTTTCTTTATGTCGTATGCAGTCTAATGCACGATATATTTGTCGAATAAAATCATACAATTTCAACTTCAAATTAAGGAAACGAGACAAGTATGAATTTAAACTCTCACACCTTTGCGTCGATGATAATTATATTAAGCAGAGTGAATTACAGTTTTCGTAAGAGGATTGTGAAGATGTTCCAAAAATATTGCTTTCACTATTAAAACCTGTAAATATTTCCATGTTCATTCGGTGTGATAATCAGAAAATTCTCAAAATCATTCAAATATTAATACCTGCAAATGCTTTCGAGGTCGATGGTGTTGGATACGTAGACGATGTTAGACCATCACTTGCAAAATAAATATTTACCTGCTAATTAATCTTTGTACAAATAATTTCTTTTTTGAATGAAATAATTTTTCCAATTATTTGGTCGGTTACGGATATCCGAGATTTCGATTGGTTTATGATATGGATACATATTATCCAAAATTTTAACATGTAACAAAACCAATAACTTGGAAACTTAAGTTCATAGTAAATAAATGTGTGATTAACAAAAATATTAAGTAGTTATAAAAAAAACTATAACATTAAGAGAATCTACTCCATGCTCATTAACTTTAGTAATTATCCTAGGTAAATAATTGATTAATTTTTCAAAATTTATCATATTCTTTTTCTTTTTTTTTCAATATTTCGGGTATTTTGGAATCTTAATTGAAAAATACCAATAACTGATAAAAGAAAATAATAAAACGAATCATACACGAAAAACTAATAAAAGAATTTTCATACTAAATACCGGCATACGAGGGATATGAAATAATATTAGTATATATAAAAAAAATTATAACAAATTCTCCTCCATGCTCATTAACTTTAGTGAATATCCGAATTACTATTAATTATAACCAATTTAATATTACATAAATAAATAAGTAGAAAATTGATTATTTAATATGGAATCGATTTTTTCCAACTCATATGCATGCTCATTAACATATTAATTAATGAAAAATAAACCATAACACATGTAATTTATATATTTATTAAAAATACCTCGAATCGTAACTAAAACTTAATTGGTCAAAGAAAATAATAAAACGATTCAGTAACAATAAACGTATTCATGATGTTAAATTCGTATTCCATTACTGTAATAAACACTTTAAATCGAATCGACCAATTGATTAAACGAATATATTGTTTGAAACTCACATTCGGGTTAAAGCGAATTGAATCGAATAAATAAACGAAATCCTTACCAAATATTGACACCCCTAATGTTATAATCATTAAACACGAAATCGAGATTGAATCGAAGTAATAAAACCTGATATGAATAATTTGTAATTGTTAGATATAACTAATACATGCAACTTTACAGCATCAATATGCAATTTCACCATTAAGATGCAACTTTCAACCTTAAAAGATGCAACAAATATTTTAAACTTGAAAAACAAAAAATTAAATAATTTTTAAGAAAAAATCACTCAATATTTGTGCTATGGCGCACAAATTAGCACAAATATGACCATTGAATATGCAACCACTACCATTAAACTTGCAAGTTTCACCAATAAATATGCAATATTTCGAAGATGAAATTTTTAGCAATAAACAGGCAAAATAAAACCATTGGACTTGAAATTTTAGCAATAACATGCAATTGCATCTGCATCGAAAATCCCACCTACAACTATGACCGTTGAATATGCAACCTCTACCATCAAATATGCAACTTTCACCAATAAATATGCAATATTTCGAAGATGAAACCTTTAGAAATAAACATGCAAATTGAAACCATTGGACTTGAAATTTTAGCAATAACATGCAATTGCATCTGCCTCGAAAATCGGACCTGCAACTATGACCGTTGAATATGCAACTTCTACTAAAACTTGCAACGTTCACTAAATAAAATGCAATATTTCGAAGATGAAACCTTTAGCATAAACATGCAAAACGAAACCATTGGACTTGAAATTTTAGCAATAACATGCACATTGCATCTGCCTCGAAAATCGCACCTGCAACTATGACCGTTGAATATGCAACTTCTACCATCAAACATGCAACTTTCACCAATAAATATGCAATATTTCGAAGATGATGAACCTTAGCAATAAACATGCAAAATGAACCATTGGACTTGAAATTTTAGCAATAACATGCAATTGCATCTTCCTCGAAAATTGCACATGCAACTATGACCGTTGAATAAGTAACTTCTACTATTAAACTTGCAACTTTGACCAATAAATATGCAATATTTCGAAGATGAAACCTTTAGCAATAAACATGCAAAATGAAACCATTGGACTTGAAATTTTAGCAATAACATGCAATTGCATCTGCCTCGAAAATCACACATGCAACTATGACCGTTGAATATGCAACTTCTACAATTAAAAATGCAACTTTCACCAATAAATATGCAATATTTCGAAGATGAAACCTTTAGCAATAAACATGCAAATTGAACCCATTGGACTTGAAATTTTAGCAAAACATGCAATTGCATCTGCCTCGAAAATCGGCCTACAACCTGACCGTTGAATATGCAACTTCTACTATTAAACTTGCAACTTTCACCAATAAATATGCAATATTTCGAAGATGAAACCTTTAGCAATAAACATGCAAAACGAAACCATTGGACTTGAAATTTTAGCAATAACATGCAATTGCATCTGCCTCGAAAATCGCACCTGCAACTATGACCGTTGAATATGCAACTTCTACCATCAAACATGCAACTTTCACCAATAAATATGCAATATTTCGAAGATGAAACCTTTAGCAATAAACATGCAAAATGAAACCATTGGACTTGAAATTTTAGCAATAACATGCAATTGCATCTTCCTCGAAAATTGCACCTGCAACTATGACCGTTGAATATGTAACTTCTACTATTAAACTTGCAACTTTGACCAATAAATATGCAATATTTCGAAGATGAAACCTTTAGCAATAAACATGCAAAATGAAACCATTGGACTTGAAATTTTAGCAATAACATGCAATTGCATCTGCCTCGAAAATCACACATGCAACTATGACCGTTGAATATGCAACTTCTACCATTAAAAATGCAACTTTCACCAATAAATATGCAATATTTCGAAGATGAAACCTTTAGCAATAAACATGCAAATTGAAACCATTGGACTTGAAATTTTAGCAATAACATGCAATTGCATCTGCCTCGAAAATCGTACCTACAACTATGACCGTTGAATATGCAACTTCTACCATTAAAAATGCAACTTTCACCAATAAAAATGCAATATTTCGAAGATGAAATTTTTAGCAATAAACATGCAAAATGAAACCATTTGACTTGAAATTTTATCAATAACATGCAATTGCATCTGCCTCGAAAATCGCACATGCAATTATGACCGTTGAATATGCAAATTCTACCATTAAACATGCAACTTTCACCAATAAATATGCAATATTTCGAAGATGAAAGTTTTAGCAATAAATATGCAAAATGAAACCATTGGACTTGAAATTTTAGCAATAACATGCAATTGCATCTGCCTCGAAAATCAGACCTGCAACTATGACCGTTGAATATGCAACTTCTACCATCAAACATGCAACTTTCACCAATAAATATGAAATATTTCGAAGATGAAACTTTTAGCAATAAACATGCAAAATGAAACCATTGGACTTGAAAGTTTAGCAATAACATGCAATTGCATCTGCCTCGAAAATCGCACCTGCAACTATGACCGTTGAATATGCAACTTCTACTATTAAACTTGCAACTTTCACCAATAAATATGCAATATTTCGAAGATGAAACCTTTAGCAATAAACATGCAAAACGAAACCATTGGACTTGAAATTTTAGCAATAACATACAATTGCATCTGCCTCGAAAATCGCACATGCAACTATGACCGTTGAATATGCAACTTCTACCATCAAACATGCAACTTTCACCAATAAATATGCAATATTTCGAAGATGAAACCTTTAGCAATAAACATGCAAAATGAAACCATTGGACTTGAAATTTTAGCAATAACATGCAATTGCATCTTCCTCGAAAATGGTACCTGCAACTATGACCATTGAATATGTAACTTCTTCTATTAAACTTGCAACTTTGACCAATAAATATGCAATATTTCGAAGATGAAACCTTTAGCAATAAATATGCAAAATGAAACCATTGGACTTGAAATTTTAGTAATAACATGCAATTGCATCTGCCTCGAAAATCACACATGCAACTATGACCGTTAAATATGCAACTTTCACCAATAAATATGCAATATTTTGAAGATGAAACCTTTAGCAATAAACATGCAAATTGAAACCATTGGACTTGAAATTTTAACAATAACATGTAATTGCATCTGCCTCGAAAATCGGACCTGCAACTATGACCGTTGAATATGCAACTTCTACCATCAAACATGCAACTTTCACCAATAAATATGCAATATTTCGAAGATGAAACCTTTAGCAATAAACATGCAAAATGAAACCATTGGACTTGAAATTTTAGCAATAACATGCAATTGCATCTTCCTCAAAAATCGCACCTGCAACTATGACCGTTGAATATGTAACTTCTACTATTAAACTTGCAACTTTGACAAATAAATATGCAATATTTCGAAGATAAAACATTTAGCAATAAACATGCAAAATGAAACCATTGGACTTGAAATTTTAGCAATAATATGCAATTGCATCTGCCTTGAAAATCGCACCTGCAACTATGACCGTTGAATATGCAACATCTACCATTAAAAATTTATATTATTTTATTTTTATCAATATTTTATAAAAAAAAAATTAAAAACTTACAATACATTTTTTTAATAATTGTTTTTATCAATATTTTATAATTATTTAATAAAAAAAAATTTTAAAATTTTTTTTTTAGTAACTGATTGCAACCGGTTGTTGCAACCAGTTACTCTTATTATTTTTAGTTTTTTAATGCTAACAACCCTTGGGTATCAGATACTCAAGGGTATGTTAGCAATGCCCATTAGTAAAATATCATATAAGGAACAAATGTTTCGTAAAAAGAAATATCATGTAACATTACACAATATTTTATGAGGGAGAAAAATAAAATAATATAAAATCGGCTAGCCATAGCTTTCCCCGATTGTCTTGATAAATCATACGAATGGATAGGCAAGCGGCCAAGGCAAGGATATGAGGAAGAAAAGAGAGGACTCATGATATGGATGGGTAGTCATGAGGTCAAGAAAAGAGTACAAAATGATCAATCACAACAAAATCAACAATCGAGTTTCTTGCAAGTTATCCGAAATGGCTATTCACCTGAGCATTTATGGTATCTCCAATGAAAAGAATTGCAAATCAAAAATGAGAACTCGCACATAAGAGCGTTATAAAGTAATGATTGAAATCAGAAACACTCATGCACGCGAGCGTGTATGGAGCTGCCACCGATATTGGAAATAAAAACTCATACACAATAGCGTGTGTAGAGTTACTCCATATGTGAAACTAAGATATCGAAAAAGCGAAAGCTTATGCACAAGTGTTAGGGTTGGTGCTCAGAGCGCCAATCCAGATCGTATTTATGTCAGATTCATGAATACGAGCAATACCTTTTTCCATAATATTACTATTTTAAATGGTAGCACCTCTTGTCTTTTATATACGTATTCGATCTAATTTCGATTAGATTGAAACTAAATCTGGTTTAATGATATGTATATATATTAGACAAAGACCTTAGGATTTACAACGTAGTGCGCAGTTACAACATAGTTTGTAATTGACATTGAGAAGTGTCACTATAAGTTGTATATCCTTAAATTAAGTTCCTTGTCAAGATTTACTGACACGGGTCGGTTAGTAAAATCCGCTGAGACCAGTACATGTCGAATTATTGGACTTGGAAGACTCGTATAGACGTGTAGGTGTTTATTTGATAAACACTGAACGACTCACCGAAGATTCCCTAATAGATGGTACACCAACGTCAATAGGAATCTTCTCGGGTTGAGTAGCATAGTGATTTTTTGACTTGAGATACCACTGTGGATATATGAGTTATCCTCCACACTTAGATGGTAGTCACATCACCGATCTATTTAGATCAGACCTCCGTCTGTTAGTTGGGTGTAGACTCATGCTCATGATATCATGTGTGTATCAAGATAGGATCCGTCAGTTCTGTGTACAGAGCATAGTTAGTCCAAATGTGATTAGCAATCTGTTAAATCGATGGCCATAGTAAACTTCGGAAGTGAGTTCCGATTGTTATTTAGAGATTGTTAATAGATACGTCGATGAGATTATTCCTATAGAGATTTGACGTTTATATCTATATCTCTGGGATAATCCGGATACATGTGACGGAGAGATTATACGTATGCAATGACCTCGACCTGTATGATTCAGTGAGTTTATCTGTGGTCGTCATAATTTACGGGTGGGTGAATTATGGACATGAAATGGGATTCCGTGACGGATATGCATGAATCTAGAGAGTCTCACTAATGAAATATACTCGTAGAGCACTAGGGCAACTGTTATGAATAATAATGATTATTTATAACCCGTTTAATGGTTAAACGTAAAATACATGCGGTCGGGACCTAACGATCATTTCTCAAATTAATGTGTATTTTATTTAGTACTTGATTTTATTAAATACACATTAATAAAATATCAATATGTGATATTTGACATATATCATTAATATATGTATTTGAGATATTTAATGTAAATATAATACATATATTTAAGATATTTATATTTATTATTTAATTATTAAATAATTAAAATAATTAATAAAGTAAATATATTTTACATGATTTATGCTTGGAAATGGCATGATATCATTGGCTCACTTGTAAGTTTACTTTATTTATAAGATAAATGTTATCTTTTAGTAAAGTAAATTTGTTCCAATGAAAATGAAACAAGTTTAAAAAATTGTTTATTGTATTTCTTGTTGATTTTTCGGCAATGTCAAAGAAAGACATAAAAATATTTTTTGTTTCATTTTTCAAACACAATACAAGGTTTCTAAAAATTTACTAAGAAAAGATTGAGAGAAAAAAGTGAAGAACCTAAAGGAAAAAGCTTGAAACTTGGAGTTTTAGTAAGTTATTTCCAATTTTCTTCAATTAAGAAATTGTTTCTTCAATTCTATACTTCATCTTGTGTAGTTTATAATTTTCTCTAATCTTTAATTATGTGAATTATTGTGATTGGAAACTTGTTTGAAGGTGTTTAGCATGTATGTTTAATTAATTAAGCTAATTAGGTGTAATTATATGCTTAATTGATTAATTAGAAAATTAAAGTTGTCATTCTATAGTTAATTAGCCATTCATAATTAGCCTAGAATTGTTCTTGATTAATTTCATGATGGTGACATTTAATTGGTGTGGTAATTTGAAGATTAAAGTATTGAATTTTATCAATTTAATGTAAATTGCCCAATATGAGTAATTTGTGAAATTAGGGTTCTTAACCCACTCAAATTTTGGGGATTTTCATATATATGTTATAATTTGATGTATATTTGATGTATGTCAAATTTGAGATTAATTGGATTTGATCTTGATGTGTTTTGAACAAATTAGGCCAAATTCTAATTAATAAGAAATTTGGGCTGTTTCGGCAATTAAAGGAAAAACTGGGCAGTTTGCGCAAATCTGGAAAAGTTTATGGTTTTGTTGCAAAATTGTAAAAATTATTTTGGGATTGATTTGCAATCAATTAAATATGTAATTGACATATTTAAGGACTAAAATAATTAATTTGCAAAGTTTATGGGTCTTATAGCAATTAATGATAAATCTGATTTTTCAGATAAAAATTCAGTTTTTATTTATTGAGTAATTATAATAAATTATTTTATTTTAATTTCCCAAGAAAAATGTTTATCGGAAATTGTTTCGGAGTAAAAATACGCGAAAATGACGAAAAACGGCGTTACCGGATAACGGATGCCCAAACAGTGAATTGGGCACTGTTCGGGCAGCCCACGAACTGTCCAAATGTTTTTGGGGTTGACCTGGGTAGTCCCCATGAGCATTGGTCGGTCGGTTCAACCGGAAATGTGTTTTATGCTATTTTGCGGAAAAACGTTTTCGTAAAAGTTTCGCGATGTTTCTATATTATTTATGTCGTTATATAATATCGAATAAATAAGTTTAGGTGAAATATGAATGAATTATTAATATTTGATATTGAATAATTTATTCGTAAGTTAAAAAATTTTAAACTACGATTTCGCCCGAACAGCGCTCCTTCCGCTACGTCTCCCTGATTTGACCCCAACAACAAGTGCATAAATGATGCCTTTATATAGGAAATGAAGACTTGTAAGCAAGCGTGTGTATGATATTACTCTTTTCGATATTGTGTGTGTTGGGGTTGGTGCTCAGAGCGCCAATTCTCGGTTGTATTTCTTTATGAATACTATTGTAAAACGTTATTATTATGAATAATATATATGCAATTTCTATAATATAATGTATCTTTTAATATGGTAAAGACGTAATGACCTTAGAATGACTAGTCATGATGCTGTTACAAAAGTGTCGCAACTGACATTGAGTTGTATCATGACGTTGTCATTCTTAGACAGTTCCTGGTCAAGGTTTACACTACTTGGTCAGTAAAGTAAACCCGTTGAGACCGGTACATGTCATATACTGGAATATATGATTCCAATGGTTTCTCAAAAACCATAAGTCTTGGAGAATAATATAGACGTGTAGGTGTTTATAGCGGATAAACACTGAACGACTCACTGAAGATTCTTAATGGATGGTACACCAACGTCAATAAGACTCTTATCGGGTTGAGTAGCACTTGTGATTCTTCGACTTGAGATACCATTGTGGGCACATGAGACATCTTCCACACTTAGATGGCAGTCACGTCACCGATCTATTTAGATCAGACCCCCGCTTGTTCGTTGGGTGTGGATAGATCCTCAGGGTGTCGTGTGTGTATCGAGATAGGATCCGTCAGTTCTGTGTATAAGAGCATAGGTAGTCCATATGATTAGCAATCAGATAAAAACCATGGGCCCGTGGTACATTTTAGAAGTTAGTTCTAAATGTTCTTTTTGAGATTGCTAATAGAATAGTCGACTGGATAATCCCTATATCTCTGGGATTTATCCGGAGACCTGTGACGGAGGAATAATACATTTGCCATGACCTCGACCTGTATGATTCAGCGAGTTTATCTGTGGTCGTCATAATTTACGGGTGGATAAATTATGGAAACGAAATTGTATTTCGTGACGGATATACCTGAATCTAGAGAGTCTCACTAATGAAACATACTCGTAGAGCACTAGGGCAACATTTATAAATAATATTGATTATTTATAAAGTCATTTAAAGGTTAAACGCAAAATACATGTGTAGGGACCCGATAGTCATTTCCTTAATTTTTGTGTATTTGCATTTAATGCTTGATTAATTCAAATACACATTAATTAATTGTCAAATTGAGATATTTGACTAATATCTTAAATGTATATGTATTTTATATTTATTGTAAATATAATACATATATTTAATATATTTGTATTTGATTAATTAATTAATTATTTAATTGTTAAATGATTAAATTAATTAAAGTATGAATTTTTTAAGTTATGATATTTTATTTAATGACTAAGTTGCAATTGTTGACTTGGTTGAATATATCATTAAAGTGTAATGATCATTAAAACAAGTGGACAAGTTGCAAAATTAAATGAAATACAAAACAAATATCTTGATATTTATTCAAGCAAAAATTGGGCCAAGGCCAAATTTTTTAGTATAAATTGTTTTTTTTTAAGGGTTTTATTAAGTCAAAACCATTACTAAAACTCCATTAAAAGAAAACAAAGAAGCTTGAGAGAAAAAGAAAATAAAACAAAGGAAAGCTTGGATTTTAGTAAGTTTTCTCAACTTACTATTAGAGAGGAAAATGTTCCGTAAGTTCTAAGCTATATGCTATGAGTTTCTTATGTCTTTCTACTCTTTATTCTTTGTGTTTTTGGTGGATGGAAGTTTTGTAATGGGGTTATGCATGTATAAAGTTCATAGAATGCTTCTAAGGTGTTTACTAGCATTCTTTTGTAAGTTTGAGAAACTTGTTGCTAATCAAGATTTGTTGACCCACTCTTAAATGACCTAGATTTGTTCTATAGTTGTTTCATTGTGGTGAGGCTTGATTGTAATGGAAGAAACATGATTGAAGTATTGGATTTTGCTAATTTGGTTTAATTTGTCCAATTTGATGAAATTGAAAAATTAGGGTTTAAGACCACTTCCAAATTTGGGGTTTTTCATTTATATGGTGCATTTGGATGTGTATATGATACATATTAAATCTTATGTTGATTGGATTTCATTTGGATGTGTTTTGAACATTGAAAATGCAAAATGCACACTTTGGTGCCTAATGGAGGCTCTCGGTTTTGGGGTATATTTTTGGCAATTTTTGTTGTAAATTGTATTTTGACATTTGGGACATGTTAGATTCATCTTAGAAATGATTTAGAATCATTCAAAATTGTTTTGAACAATTTCGGACTAAAATGAACAAAATTCAAAGTATAGGGGTAATTCGGTAATTACATAAAATTTGATTTCTTGTGTAATATTTCATAATTTGATAATTGGACAATTAAATAAATAAGTTTATTTAATTGATCCGAGAAAAAGTTTTGAAATCGGAAAATTTTGATTTTCCACTATTCCGCTGCGTTACCGGATTTCCGCCCTAAAACCCATTCAAAATGGTATCAGAGCGAGTCTTATTCTAGGCCCCCTAATATGATTAGCCCTTTAATTCAATGTTTAATCATGTTTTCTTAACTTTATACATGCATGTTTTAATCTAATTTGATTAGATTTATGGTGTATGACACTTAGCGGAAAAATCCCTAATTAATAAAGTTTAAATGTAATTATGTATTTGATGCATGTTATATGGTCTGTCTTGTCAATACGGTTTATAAATATTTCTCCGTGACTACATCTGAGACCGTGCCTCTGCTGTGAGGATGTAGCCGATAGAGATTTATTTATACCGGATGTATATAAGATACTAGATAAATTCAAGCGAAAGCGGAATCCTGAACGTGCCCTAGCTGTCAGGGTTACGCAAGTAACTTGAGTTTATCATTGACAAGTTTAACCTTGGTACGTCTCCTTGTGGGCCTGCCTTAGTAGCGACAACGAGAAACGACCAGGACCGAAAACCCATGAGTCACTAGTGAGTGATTAACAAATGAGTTGTCTACCTGATGAATATACGTAGGCGAGACCGTGCCTCTGCTGTGAGCTGAAATATATTCACGGGATCCACTTTTCACTATTTGTATTTAATTTAATTATTAAATCTTTGTATTCTGTCTGAGGATTACAGTATTGCATGATTTAGTGGGAGAGGAATTTTTAGATTAAAAATTCATGATCTAGTTTATGCTTATGATAATATATGAATCTGCTTAAATTTCTGCTAACCGTTTTTCGTGATCTATATGATAGATTTGCGATGGCGGCACCATCCACTAATCAGTTTGCGCGTATGCTTGATGCGAACAAACTTAAAGGCGCTGATAACTTCGCCGATTGGGATCTGGATTTGAGGATTGTCCTCGATTCCGAGAAGTTGGGATATGTTCTTGAGGGTCCACTGCCTCTTGCTGTGGTAGAGGACGCTACACCGGAAGAACGCGAAGTCTTCCAAGCTTGGAAGGATGATGATTTAAAGGTTAAATCATACATCTTAAGTTCGCTTTCACAGGGACTCAAGAAACAATATTATGGCATGTCAGATGCTTATACTTTGATGACACGATTAAGACAATCGTTTGAGAACCAACAACAAGTTGTTGTTCATAAGGTCGCAATGGAGCTGCATAGGATGTTGCTCACGGCGGAAGATGACCTCAAGAAGGGAGTACCAACTCGCCCTCCCAGACCTACTTCTCTTTCTGCTTCTTCCTAGACTTGGTCAAAGGGAAAGAAGAAGAAAGGGAAGAAGAATAAGGGTTTTGGTCCTCAACCACAGGCAAAGATAACAAAGCCCAAGATGGCTTTTGAAGACAAGTGCCTGTTGGATAATATGACCCATAGCGTCACTATTTGTACAGATCACGGTGTTGTTGTACAAATTAACTATGTGACAAGGAAATTGCACTCTCATCATTTGTGATTAGATCACCATATATGTATAAATGAAGAGAGGTCAATATGATTAGTTCCTGGATTGAGATGATATGAGACAGTATCAGTCCACGAAGGATTAATCATTAAATATCCCTAGCCGGAGTATTATCGAGACAGGACATCGATAATGCGGAATAGGCTAGTATTGCACTTGTGCGCGTTGTGAGGGCACAACGACATAGTTCTCATATATTTAAGTATTGGATACTTATGCAAGTGCGATAGGAGGTTGTGTTTCACCGATGATACGGGAAACAGCTTCGCTCTGGATAGACCCCTCGGAATCCCATTGGTATTATGACTATGTGTCTATGGGAGGCCGAAATCAAGGTAGGTGTGTATAGTCTTAACCTGAGACTTGCATCGCTAATACTTGCGATAATCGGTAGACTTTGGTCTTGGTGGTACAGGGCTTTAACCGGTTCTGCGTACACCGCTTCTGGGTTTATCAGAGAGTCGTAGTGTATTGGGTGTGATGTCGAGACGGAAGTATCACTTCAGTTATAGTGGAGATGATGTCACGCAGGATACAGTATTAGTGCTCTTAAGTGCTGGCTGGCCATCGATATATTATGACAAGGTCATGTATATCCGATTATAGAGACTAGTTACCAGACATCCGACATGTGCTTCGGACGGGGCAGACACTTATCCAGCCCCAGCCCTAGCACGTGACTATCCGATACTGGGCTGATATACACAATACTACGGTATACTACGCTTGATACAGATCTAATTCCTGTAAGAATATTTCTGGAGAATTGGGTAGGCATGGCGCTTTGCTAGAAGCCAACCTTGTCTTGTAAATCGGTATGAACGTAGTACGAGGTACTTACGTGTTCGGATAATCCAACGACCGTATTTACTGCCAACATATCCGGAGATCTCATGGGTCGCTTCCTGAAGATTCACCGATGATGTATAACTCGCACTTTAATTAATCTAGGATTAATTAGAAGAGAGAGAAAATTAATCTGGGATTAATTGCGGAGATATTTTATCTGGGATAAAATATTAGTTAAAGAGAGAGAAAACGATTAATTTGGAATTAATCGATAAAATAATATATTTGATATATTATTATAAATTGGATTTCGACGCGAAATTAAAATTAGATTTTAATTCGGGCGAACGAATTAATTTAGAATTAATTCGTTAGCGACATGAATAGTGATTTCGCTAGGCGTAATCATTTAATTACGACGCGACGGAAAATTCGTTAATTTGGAATTAGCGAACCCGAGCCCGAGACTGATTGCGAGCGCATTCGCATTTCGAATTCGAGTGCGGCACGTAAGTCACATCAAGCGTCAAATCAATAGTCGCGTCAATTGTCAAATCAATTGTCACTTTGAGTGATGTGACTTGACAACATGTCACTTTATTAAAGTGATGTGATGTGACTTAAAGAAAAAGTAGAAGTGATGGGTGAAAAGTTGATTGAAAGCTTTTTACCTTTTGGCTTTAGACTTTTGGTATTTTGAAAATTGAAAAAGTTGTATATGGTTTATTTTATTTTTGGAAAATATATAAACCAAAATTACTTTTTCTTTTTACACACTCTCTCTCCCATTCACGGTTTCACGTGAAAACCCTTCTCATTCTCTTTTCCCTCTTTTTTTCTTCTTCCTCTTCTCACGGTTCTAGCCGATTTCTTTCTTGTTTTTCTGGTTTTTGCCGAATCAAGAAGAGAATAAAAGGAAGAAGACAAGTGCTAGCACACACATGGGTTATATTATGGTGATAGGGAAACGAATTTGTGAGCTTGGAAAGCTTGAAGCTTGGAGCTTCAATGGAGTCTTGCATGGCCGAAAATGGTGGAGTTCAAAACGCCCAAAACCGAGCAGCCCACTGTCAATGAGAGCTACTGCCGAACTCAATGGAGGACGAAAATGGCCTTGTGTTCTTCTTCGCATCAAAACCGACCATTGTGAGTATAATTCCGCACCTCCTATGTTGTGTATTCATGCGTTTTCTTGCTTGATTTGTTGATCTTGGGACATATATTAGAACTCTACAATGGTATCTTGAGCTATTATCAAGCATGAAACTTTTAGGGTTTGAAATTGGGGATAATCAATTGAAGCAATGATTTGGTTGAAATTGATTGATTAAGTATGCTTGTATTGATGAATTGAAGTTGTGCATGATCAATTTCATGAAATTGGATTTGGATTCAATTTTCCCCAAATTTTGGGCATGACAAATTGGGTAAAATCAATTGAAGCATGATTTGGTTGAATTGATTTATTAAGTATGCTTGTATGTTGATTAATTGAAGTTGTGCATGATCAATTTCAAGAAAATTGGATTGGATCAATTTTCCCCAATTCTTTAGGTTGAACATGTAACTTGAAATTGGGTAAAATGTGTTTGAGCATGTTTTAATTAAATTGGATGTTTAAGTATGCTTAAAACATGTTTAATTGAGATTGTGTGTGATCAATTTCAAGAAAATTGGATTGGATCAATTTTCCCCAAATTGGAGGCATGAACGAAATTGGAAGAACCCTAATGTCTTGGAATTATAATTTGTTTTTTGATCATTGGATGACTTAAAACAATTGGGATAATGTTGTTTTGAAGTTCAATTGGATTGAATTTTGATTTGGAACATTTTTTCCCTTTTAAAGTGGCTTGGCCGAATCTTAATGAACATGAAATTCATTGTGATTTTTTTTTTTGTTTTAATTCATTGGATGAATTGAATTGATTTGGGAAATGATGATTGTGGATTCAATTGGATTGAAACCGAATCGGATTGAAAAACCCCTAATTGCCGAGACTTGAAAGCATGTATGTAAATGGGTTTGATTTTAATTGAATTGTGTTGGACACTATTTGGTTGTTAAAGTGCATGATTAATTAGGCTAATTGATGTTTTAGAAATGTTAATTGGGTAATTGATTGTGTATTACACTTAGGTTAATTAATTGTGAAATTTGGAATTTTATAAGTTAATTAATTTGGGCTTGATTTTGGAAATTGGGCTTGTTAGGTTGTAATTGGGCTTTTGGGCTTTGTTGTAACAAAGTTGAGTTTAGGCAAATTGGTTGGATCCAATTGGGCCCTAAAACCGCATCCATAAAGTCCAATTATGACTTAATGGACCTTAATTATTTAATTGGGCCTAATGGGCCAAAATTAATTTAAAGGCTTATGGGGTAACTCCCGGATTGGATTTTGGTTCTTCGGTTTGACCCGAGTTGACCAAAAGTCCCACGCCTTATAGAAATTAATTAAAAGCCCATTGGACTTTAATTAAATAAACATTAGATGTTAATCGGGCTTTGAGACTCGTTGCGATTTAATTTGGAATTTAAGTCGTAAAGGTTCATTAATAAAAGTGTAATATTTAATTTGGAATTAAATAGTGAATTAGAATTAAATGCGTATTAAATTGGATTTAATTATGTAGTTTAATTTAATTCAAGAATTCGTACTTTGAGTACTTATTCGCAGAACGAGTTTGACTCGAGCTAAAATCAAATCGTTGTTTGAACATTGGATGATCACTAATTATCAGATTAATTAATTGGATTTGATTGATTGATAACATGCTTGTATGAATACATGGTTGCGATGCATGAATAATGTATATCGGATGGATATTAGTCGGGTTGGATAATTTTGGAAATTGTAATAAATTTGATTTATTAATTGGACCTGCGTGTCCAGCCTTATCACCTCTATACTCTTTGTATTATCTTCTCACCTATTCCCCTCAATGTAAATGAGATTTCTTTAGAAGTGTAGTGTAACGGGTAGTAGTAGAAGTAAGTACATGTGCTAGTTTTGGAGAGAGAAAATGAGAGATTTGATCTAGGATCAATGTAAAGTATCCATCCGCATATCATTATTATTTTATTTCATATGCGCTTTATTATGTGTTTAGAATGCATGTTTAAGGGTGTATGATGATGAGACCTTAACAAAGATAATAAATTGGTAGCCAATTGCACGCGAAAAACCCTCGTTCAATATCAAGTGTTTTTTTTCCTTCCATTGAGTGATTCTTACTCAAGATCCGAGATTGGCATTGGTTGTTGGCCAAAGTCAAGCCCTTTGTCCGTCGAAGATGTGTTTGAATCACGAGAGCTTTGTTCCATATCGGTGTCTTGTCCAAGTTGTGGTTTGTTGGCCAAGTCAAGACCACTTCTTGTCCATCGACATTGATTACGAAGCTTTCCATGGTCAATGGGTCACACTTGACTGGGATCACTAAGTTTGTTGTGCCAAAGCCAAGGCTTAGTTGATTCAGAGAAGAAAAGGTTAGGTTATACATTCGATGTATAGGGCATATATAAGATATATATGTTGGGACTTGGATTCCACCTACTGGATCTAGGAGTTGGATAAGATCCAATTGATCTTCGAGATCTACCTAGTTAATTATCATACAATTTGTTGGCCAAAGTCAAGATTGTGTGATATTTAACGGGATCCTAGCCCACTAGGAAACATGGTTTCCCGAGTACTCGACAGAGGGTTAGAGGCTCGATGAAAAATAGTGGGAGGCAAGAATTGAATTTGCAATACTCGTTCAATTACTCGCCATACGCGCTCATTTAAATTATTTCGTCATTAGATTAAATGTTAGTTGGACTAATATTTAAATTGTTTTTTTAATAAACAGTTGGACTGTATTATACTTGATTATATATAATTGGATTATATTAATCAATATATTTGAATTAATTAATTTCAGTTTACAGTTGATTTTATAATTGGATTATAGTAATCAATGTAATTGAGGTAATTAATTTGGTTATATTTGATTATATAGTTGGACTATTATAATCATTATAATATATATAGTACCACTAATCGTTGATTAAATAGTTGGACTATTGTAATCAAGATAAAATTGAAAAGTTGGATATTTAAAATATAATCTGGGATTAAAATATTTTAAATCATTTAATTTTCAAATTGGGAATAAATAATAGGTTACTTTATTTGATAAAATAACTTATTATACCTCACGCCTAAAATTAAGCAAAATAAGTAGAGCATAAAATCTTTGGAAGATTTATGTGATGATGACTTTAATGCTTAATTTAATATACTTGTCATAAATCTATTTTAGATTTAAGAAGTATTAAAATTGCAATTTATAATTCTTGGAGAATAATTGACTATTCTAGAGGAGATAAAGTCAAAGTTTGCAATTGGGCATGTAGCACGAGGTGCACATCGTTTCAATATTCCGAAACCCAAGGCTTGGCCAAAGGTTTCTGAGATATTGAAAAGATAATTGAAATATCCCAAAGTGACTACCATTTGGATATGGCAGACACGAAGGAATTAAAGAAAGGGCAAGGCTCTTACTTTAAAAATGTTTGTCTTAGTTATGTTCACAGCTAGTATTGAAATTAGATTTAAATACTTAGTGTGTGGTACATAAAATATATGTATTGATGTTCAGAATCTGCTTTGAGCAGGATACTGACTTCAAGCTGAGATTGCTCTGCGAATCGGAAACGGGACGAAAGTCGTTGTTTCGACCGTAGATACCTAAGTTTAGGAACTACCCTTCGGTTGTGTACTTAAATTAGGAACTGTTTAATGTAACTAGTTTGACTAGAGACATTATCTCTATATCAGTGTTTAATCCGTTGCGGATAAAACCTTATATTATAGAACACTAAGTGTTTTATTATATAAAGATGATACTGAGATAAAACATTAGATGTGTAAATAACAGAATTTATATTTTGAATATAAATAAAATCTCAAACATATAAAATGACAAATAAATAGCTCAAATTGATTGATCAATAGTGACTTATTTGTGGCATTGTTGTCTAGGACACAATTAACGAGACTCGTATATCCACACTTTTGAAGAGTGGATACTAGGACTGATTTGACTATTCAAATAAGGTCTGCGAATACAGTTTATTAGGTAAAGTACCTAAAATACTATTTACTTGGTAATAGTAAAAGGGCCACCGATCTGTTAGCCCTATTCATGGTGAAGTTTGTGGGCCCATATCTAGCTAGGCTAGATGTGAACATGAATATTTCGTGACCTTAACGGATGTGGCATCACGTTATGGTTATGTGTCTTTTGAAGAACACAAATCAGAAACTTTTTAGAGTTTCGACACGAAATAGACAAACAGATCGGCTATAGTATTATACCGTCACGGTAAGACCGTAATGGAAAATACTTAACAATAAGTTTCTTATATACTTGAAAGAGTATAGTATTCTTTCAAATGAGGACTCCTCCCGGAACACGTCAAAGTGACGGTTGTGTCCGAACGGATTAACCGAATCATGTTAGACATGATAAGGCTAATCATGAGTCGCTCTGAGCTACTATTTCCTTCAACGGATAAGTTTTAACAGTGCAATAACTTATTAGAATAAAGTTCCATAATAATCTGTTTGACAAATTACATATTAGATATGAACGGGAAAGAAACCGGGTTTCTCATTCCTGACTATTTGGGATGCTAGGCATATGTTTGGATAATACCAAACTAAAGACCCAATTGGATAAGTGCCAATATAGGTTATCCTAAGGGAAACCAAAGTATAGTACTTATATATCTCACATGAGAACAATGTGATTGTTGCTCACCATGCGGTTTTTCCTGAGAAGAATACCGATATGCAGTGGTCAGTGGGAGGATAGTGATACTCGATGAAAATCAGGAGTAATACTGTTCATGGCACGAAGTCCTTAATGGAACACAAATAGTTCATCTATGATGAACCTATGCCATTAATCTTCGAGTACATAAGAACCGCGTAGATCAGAGAGAGTCAGAAAACAACCTGGGGTATGTGTTTCTGATCTCACCTCATAAAGATGTTAATCTTTTAAGGTATACCAACTGATTACGTATGAGGTAGTGATACAAGGTATCGACTCCCTATTATGACAAAGTGTCATGAGTCCAAAATGGATTCCATGTATATCAACAAGTTTGGATACTATGATGTACCATAAGGCATTGTGCCTATTGGTACTTTATAAGTCTTCAAGGAAGACATACATGGAAGGCAACATACCAACGCACTAAGCTAGGCTTGTAAAGAAAAAGGTTTTATCAACATTGTGTTGATTCCGACGAAACCTTTTACCTGTTGCCATTGTAAATCCATTTGGATAATGCTTGCTAAAGCTGTGTATTTCATTTATGAAATATGACAGCTTAACGGAAAATCGCTTTCCTGAAAAGGAAACCTTTCGGAGGATGTTTATAACATCTGTCGGTTTTATCGTACCATAACAAGCAAACAAGGTTTGCAGGTTATTCGATCCATGTTTGGATTGAAGCAAGCATAGGTTCTAGGAATTATCGTTTTGATGTAATCATAATGGAGTATGATTTAATTCAAAACGAAATGATTCTTGTGTATATAAAAGGGTTAGTGGGAGTGCACTGACATGAATGTCCTGTAAAATAATGATAATATGTCATTTCTTGGAATGAAATTCCCATAAAGCAATCGGTGAAAGCTTGGCTTTCATAAGAAATTCTCCGTGAATTCTGAGGAGTAACAACCTTTATTCAAGGAATAAAGATCTACAGGGATAGATTTGGAGTTGTTAACACTCTCTGGAAATTGTACATTTAAAATGTACTTGTATTGGTGTCTCATACGCTTTGAGCATATGGAGTCACAATCGGGACAATCCAAGTGATAGTCATTGGATTGAAGTTAAGGACATCTATTAGTATCTTAGAGAACTAAAGATGTTGTCTTAAACTATGGAGATGGAGAACTTGAAAGTGACTAGGATCACTGCTGCAAGTTTCCAAACGGTAAATACTGCGGTACTATAAAGTTTGAATAACGGGACAGTAAGCTGGAAATATTCCGAGCAAGATAACTGTTGCCGAATTAACAACAAATGCGGATTATTGCTGGCAGCTGAGGCAGCAATAGAAGCCATTTGGATCGATAATAAATATAATTAGATTAGATATAGTTCTGTTAGCAGCTGAGCTAGGCATCAGCATAGGCTAAAGAATTAATGGTCTCATCGACGATCCAGATATATACTTCTATATTATCTGATTCGTTCGGATCATACATCGTGGCGATGGATGATTGTATAAATCGCGTCAAAAGATAATACGTAAATCCGCTGACGAAACCCTTTCCTCAGCAATTTGAGCGAACCGTACATAGTTCGGGTGTTAGACACTCGAGTGACTGGCTATGTGCCAAGTGGGAGATTGTTGGATAATATGACCCATAGCGTCACTATTTGTACAGATCACGGTGTTGTGTACCAATTAACTATGTGACAAGGAAATTGCACTCTCATCATTTTGATTAGATCACCATATATGTATAAAATGAAGAGAGGTCCATATGATTAGTTCCTGGATTGAGATGATATGAGACAGTATCAGTCCACGAAGGATTAATCATTAAATATCCCTAGCGGAGTATTATCGGACAGGACATCGATAATGCGGAATAGGCTAGTATTGCACTTGTGCGCGTTGTGAGGGCACAACGGCATAGTTCTCATATATTTAAGTATTGGAAACTTATGCAAGTGCGATAGGAGGAGGTTGTTTCACGATGATCGGGAAGAAACAGCTTCGCTCTGGATAGACCCTTCGGAATCCCATTGGTATTATGACTATGTGTCTATGGGAGGCCGAAATCAAGGTAGGTGTGTATAGTCTTAACCTGAGACTTGCATCGCTATACTTGCGATAATCGGTAAACTTTGGTCTTGGTGGTACAGGCTTTAACCGGTTCTGCGTACACCGCTTCTGGGTTTATCAGAGAGTCATAGTGTATTGGGTGTGATGTTGAGACGGAAGTATCACTTCAGTTATAGTGGAGATGATGTCACGCAGGATACGGTATTAGTGCTCTTAAGTGCTGGCCGGCCATCGAGATATTATGACAAGGTCATGTATATCGATTATAGAGACTAGTTACAGACATCCGACATGTGCTTCGGACGGGGCAGACACTTATCCAGCCCCAGCCCTAGCACGTGACTATCCGATACTGGGCTGATATACACAATACTACGGTATACTACGCTTGATACAGATCTATATATTCCTGTAAGAATATTTCTGGAGAATTGGGTAGGCATGGCACTTTGCTAGAAGCAACCTGTGTCTTGTAAATCGGTATGAATGAAGAGTACGAGGTACTTACGTGTTCGGATAATCCGATGACCGTATTTACTGCCAACATATCCGGAGATCTCATGGGTCGCTTCCTGAAGATTCACCGATGATGTATAACTCGCACTTTAATTAATCTAGGATAATTAGAAGAGAGAGGAAAATTAATCTGGGATTAATTGCGGAGAATTTATCTGGGATTAAATATTAGTTAAAGAGAGGAGAACGATTAATTTGGAATTAATCGATAAAATAATATATTTGATATATTATTAGAAATTGGATTTCGACGCGAAATTAAAATTGGATTTTAATTCGGGCGAACGAATTAATTTAGAATTAATTCGTTAGCGACGTGAATAGTGATTTCGCTAGGCGTAATCATTTAATTACGACGCGACGGAAAATTCGTTAATTTGGAATTAGCGAACCCGAGCCCGAGAGTGATTGCGAGCTCATTGCATTTCGAATTCGAGTGCGGCACGTAAGTCACATCAAGCGTTCAAATCATAGTCGCGTCAATTGTCAAATCAATTGTCACTTTGAGTGATGTGACTTGACAACATGTCACTTTATTAAAGTGATGTGATGTGACTTAAAGAAAAAGTAGAAAGTGATGGGTGTGAAAGTTGATTGAAAGCTTTTACCTTTTGGCTTTAGACTTTTTGGTATTTTGAAAATTGAAAAAGTTTGGATATGGTTTATTTTATTTTTGGAAAATATATAAACCAAAATTACTTTTTCTTTTTACACACCTCTCTCTCCCATTCACGGTTTCACGTGAAAACCCTTCTCCTTCTTTTCCCTCTTTTTTCATCTTCCTCTTCTCACGGTTCTAGCCGATTTTTCTTTGTTTTTTTCTGGTTTTGCCGAATCAAGAAGAAGAAAAAAGGAAGAAGACAAGTGCTAGCACACACATGGGTTATATTATGGTGATAGGGAGGAAAGAATTTGTGAGCTTGGAAAGCTTGGAGCTTCAATAGAGTCTTGCATGGCCGAAAATGGTGGAGTTCTCAAAACGCCCAAAACCGAGCAGCCCACTGTCAAGGAGAGCTACTGACGAACTCAATGGAGGACGAAAATGGCTTGTGTTCTTCTTCGCATCAAACCGACCATTGTGAGTATATTCTGCACCTCCTATGTTGTGTATTCATGCGTTTTCTTGCTTGATTTGTTGATCTTGGGACATATATTAGAACTCTACAGTGCCATCACTGCAGCAAGGTCGGGCATTGGAAAATGAACTGTTCTGACTACATTGCCCAGTTGAGGAGGGAGAGAGCATCTACATCAGGTACATTTATTTTTCCAGTTATTGATTTATCTTTGGCTTGTGAAGCCGTTACATCCAGCTGGATTTTAGATTCTGCTTGTCCCATTCACATTTGCAATTCATTGCAGGTGCTGAAGGAAAGTAGAAGACTGAAGCCTGGAGAGATGCAGTTGTGATTCGGGAGTGGAGACTCTCTGGATGCAGTTGCAGTGGGAGTATGCCAGATCTCATTGCCGAATGAGACACTTTTGTTAAATGACTGTCATTTTGTACCAAGATGTGTAGCTAATATTATATCACTTTTTGTATTGGATACAGAAGGTTTTCGTATTAATATTAAGAATTGTTCTTTATATTTATATGATAAAAGTAATATTCAATTCCTTTGTTGTCCAAACCAGCATGGTCATTATACATTGCAAACTTCAAAAGATATTTTAAATACTGAACTTTGGCTATGCGACTAGGTCATATAGGCGTTAAATGCCCTACCCAATTGGTTAGGAATGGTTTGATACTAGATCTTACCATTGAATCCTATCCAACTTGTGAATCCTGTATTCAGGGTAAGATGACCAAAGCCCCATTTTCTGGTGTTGGACACCGCGCCACTAACTTACTGGAACTGATACATTCTGATGTATGTGGTCCACTAAGTCAGACTGCTCACAGTGGTGATTCGTACTTCGTTACCTTTACCGATGATCTATCACGGTACGGTTATGTCTATTTGATACGACATAAATAAGAAACCTTTGAAAATTTCAAAGAGTTCTGAAATGAAGTAGAAAAACAAACTGGTCAATATATTAAATGTCTTCGATCTGATCGAGGCGGCGAATATATGAGCAGTGAGTTCATGGATTATATGAAGGAGAATGAGATTCTCACTCAATATACTCCTCCAGGTACTCCAAAGCACAATGGAGTGTCTGAGAGAAGAAATCAGACTTTATTAGATATGGTCCGATCGATGTTGAGTTTCACAGATTTGCCCTATTATTTATGGGGTTACTCTCTTTTAACAGCTGCACATCTTTTGAATAAGATTCCTTCAAAAGATGTTCCTACGACTCCATACGAGATATGGTTCGGTAGGAGACCAAATCTTAGTTACATTAAGGTTTGGGGTTGTCCTGCCTATGTCAGGGTGACTCAGAAGATAAGCTTTCGCCTCGAGGGTAAAAGTTTAGGTTTGTTGGATATCTTTCGAATACGAGGGGATATCTGTTCTATATACCGAGCATCGAAATGTGTTCGTAGCTCGCTTCGCAAAATTTTTAGAAGTAGAATTTTTGTCAAAAGGTGGTAATCATAGACATGTTGAACTTGATGAAGTCCAACCTGAAAACAACGAACCAACGGAGGAACCTGAAGTTCAAGTAGATGAAGGACCTTCAACACACACACTCCGTAGGTCAGAAAGGGTATCTAGACCTCCTGAACGCTTGTATTTGATACAAGAAAAGATTCTAGATGTTCTCTTAGTTGAAGAGACTGATCCTTTCACCTATAGAGAATCGATGTTGGATATCGACTCCCTGAATTGGCAAAGTGCCATGAAATCCGAGTTAGACTCAATGCATAAGAATCAAGTTTGGGACTTGGTTCCGCTTCCTTTATTCCTATCGGTTGTAAAAGGGTTTACAAGAAGAAGCGCCGGCCTGACGGTAAGGTTGAGACTTACAAGGTCCGACTGGTAGCAAAAGGTTACACGCAACGACCTGGCGTCGACTATGATGAAACTTTTTCGCCAGTAGCAATGCTTAAGTCAATTCGGATTTTTCTTTCTATAGCTGCGTATCATGACTACGAGATTTGGCAAATGGATGTCAAAATGGCTTTTCTAAATGGATTTCTTGATGAAGAAATCTATATGAAACAGCCGGAAGGTTTTGCATCCAGCGAAAACTCGGGTATGGTATGTAAGCTTAAGAAGTCCATTTATGGACTTAAACAAGCTTCACGAAGTTGGAATCTTCGATTTGACGAGATTATTAGATCGTCTGGTTTTCTCAAGAATTCGGAAGAATCCTGTGTGTATCAGAAGGTCAGTGGGAGCATGGTCGTATTTTTAGTCCTATATGTTGATGACATCCTAATCATTGGGAATGATTTAGGTATGTTACAAAGCGTCAAAGCGTACCTCTGTAAGAATTTCTCAATGAAGGACCTGAGAGAAGCTTCCTATGTTTTAGGGATAAAACTCTATAGAGATGGACAAATGAGGCTGATTGGGTTATCCCAATCAACGTACATAGATAAGATCTTGGAACGGTATAATTTTGGTAACTGTAAGACAACAAACATACCGTTCAGACATGGGATTCATCTTTCAAAGAAGATGAGTCTACAAACAGAAGATGGGAAGGTTAGAATGTCTAACCAACCTTATGCTTCATGTTTGGGTTGCATAATGTATGCCATGTTATGTACAAGGCCTGATATCAGTTTTGCTGTAAGCGTAACTAGCAGATATCAGTCCAATCCTGGTAATGACCATTGGATGGCCATTAAACATATCCTCAAGTATCTTAAAGGTACTAAGGATAAGTTAATAATTTATGGAGGAAACGAACTGCAAGTTAACGGGTATACGGATTCCGATTTCCAATCGGATCCCGATGATAGAAAGTCTATATCTGGATTCGTATTTACTCTTAACGGAGGTGCAGTTTATTGGAAGAGTTCCAAATAGGGATCAACAGCAGATTCCACCACTGAGGCGGAATATATTGCAGCTTCTGAAGCTGCAAAAGAGGCTGTGTGGATAAAGAATTTTATCACAGAATTGGGAGTTGTCCGAAGTATCAAGAATGTGATTCCGTTATACTGTGATATTGGAGCCATTGTGTAAGCAAAGGAACCGAGGGCGCATCAGAAGTCGAAGCATGTGGAACGCAAGTACCACATCATTCGAGAGATTATGTCGTGAGGGGATATTGTCGTGTGCAAGGTACCGAGTGAAGATAATGTAGCAGACCCGCTGACGAAGGCCATACCTCCGAAGTTGTTTGATAAACACGTGGAGTCGATGGGTATTAGATACAATCGTTATTGGCACTAGAGCAAGTGGGAGTTTTTGTTGGGGTTGATGCTCAGAGCGCTAATTCCCGGTTGTATTTCTTTATGAATAGTACTGTAAAACGTTATTATTATGAATAATATATATGCAGTTTCTATAATATAATGTATCTTTTAATATGGTAAAGACGTAATGACCTTAGAATGACTAGTCATGATGCTGTTGCAAAAGCGTCGCAACTGACATTGAGTTGTATCATAACGTTGTCATTCTCAGACAGTTCCTGGTCAAGGTTTACACTACTTGGTCAGTAAAGTAAACCCGTTGAGACCGGTACATGTCGTATACTGGAATATATGATTCCAATGGTTTCTCAATGAACCATAAGTCTTGGAGACTAGTATAGACGTGTAGGTGTTTATAGCGGATAAACACTGAACGACTCACCAGAGATTCTTAATGGATGGTACACCAATGTCAATAAGAATCTTATCGGGTTGAGTAGCACTTGTGATTCTTCGACTTGAGATACCACTGTGGGCGCATGAGACATCTTCCACACTTAGATGGCGGTCACGTCACCTATCTATTTAGATCAGACCTCCGCCTATTCGTTGGGTGTGGATAGATCCTCAGGGTGTCCTGTGTGTATCGAGATAGGATCCGTCAGTTCTGTGTATCTGAGCATAGGTAGTCTATATGATTAGAAATCAGATAAAAACCATGGGCCCGTGGTACATTTTAGAAGTTAGTTCTAAATGTTCTTTTTGAGATTGCTAATAGAATAGTCGACTGGATAACCCTATAGAGATTTGACGTTTACATCTATATATCTGGGATTTATCTGAATACCTGTGACGGAGGAATTATACATTTGCCATGACCTCGACCTGTATGATTCAGCGAGTTTATCCGTGGTCGTCATAATTTACGGGTGGATAAATTATGGACACGAAATTGGATTTCGTGACGGATATGCCTGAATCTAGAGAGTCTCACTAATGAAACATACTCGTAGATCACTAAGGCAACATTTATAAATAATATTGATTATTTATAAAGTCGTTTAAATGTTAAACGCAAAATACATGTGTAAGGATCCGATAGTCATTTCCTTAATTTTTGTGTATTTGCATTTAATGCTTGATTAATTCAAATACACATTAATTAATTGTCAAATTGAGATATTTGACTAATATCATAAATGTATATGTATTTTATATTTATTGTAAATATAATACATATATTTAATATATTTGTATTTGATTAATTAATTAATTAATCAATTGTTAAATGATTAAATTAATTAAAGTATGAATTTTTTAAGTTATGATATTTTATTTAATGACTAAGTTGCAATTGTTGACTTGGTTGAATATATCATTAAAGTGTAATGATCATTAAAATAAGTGGACAAGTTGCAAAATTAAATGAAATACAAAACAAATATCTTGATATTTATTTAAGCAAAAATTCGGCCAAGGCCAAATTTTTTAGTATAAATTATTTTGTTTTTCATTTTAGGGTTTTATTAAGTCAAAACCATTACCAAAACTCCATTCAAGAAAACAAAGAAGCTTGAGAGAAAAAGAAAAGAAAACAAAGGAAATCTTGGATTTTAGTAAGTTTTCTCAACTTAATATTAGAGAGGAAAATATTCCTTAAGTTCTAAGCTATATGCTATGAGTTTCTTATGTCTTTTTATTATTTATTCTTTGTGTTTTTGGTTAAGTTCTAAGCTATATGCTATGAGTTTCTTATGTCTTTCTATTATTTATTCTTTGTGTTTTTGGTGGATGGAAGTTTTGTAATGGGGTTATGCATGTATAAAGTTCATAAAATGCTTCTAAGGTGTTTACTAGCATTCTTTTGTAAGTTTGAGAAACTTGTTGCTAATCTAGAGTTGTTGACCCACTCTTAAATGACCTAGATTTGTTCTATAGTTGTTTCATTGTGGTGAGGCTTGATTGTAATGGAAGAAACATGATTGAAGTATTGGATTTTGCTAATTTGGTTTAATTTGTCCAATTTGATGAAATTGAAAAATTAGGGTTTAAGACCACTTCCAAATTTGAGGCTTTTCATTTATATGGTGAATTTGAATGTGTATATGATACATATTAAATCTTATGTTGATTGGATTTCATTTGGATGTGTTTTGAACATTGAAAATGCAAAATGCACACTTTGGTGCCTAATGGAGGCTCTCGGCTTGGGGGAATATTTTTGGAAATTTTTGTTGCAAATTGTATTTTGACATTTGAGACATGTTAGATTCATCTTAGAAATGATTTAGAATCATTCAAAATTGTTTTGAACAATTTCGGACTAAAATGAACAAAATTCAAAGTATATGGGTAATTTGGTAATTACACAAAATTTGATTTCTTATGTAATATTTCATAATTTGATAATTGGAAAATTATTTAATTGATCCGAGAAAAAGTTTTGAAATCGGAAAATTTTGATTTTCCACTATTCCGCTGCGTTACTGGATTTCCGCCCTAAAACCCCTTCAGTGTGCATAAAGTATTTATGAAAAATTGATATAATATTATTAACTCATACATGTAATCTCATTCATTGAAGTGTGAATGTTATTGCAATGTTTCCTTTTTGTGTTTTGGTTGCATGTACGAAGTGTTGGGGTTTAAGGCGATGGGGCGCAGCGGAAGCGCGGGTCCGGGCGAAATCGTATTTTAAAACTTTTTCAAAATACCAAATAAATTATTCAATATCTAATATGAATAATTTATTCATATTTCACCTAAACCTATTTATTTAATATCAAATATTAACATAAACAAGTTGAAAACTCGCGAAACTTTTACGAAAACCATTTTTCCGTAAAATTGCCTAAAACGCGTTTTTGACCGAACCGACTACCCGACACTTATGGAAACTGCCCAGGTCAGATCTAATAGTGTCGGGGCAGTTCATGGGCTGCCCAAACAGTGACGGAATCACTGTTTCACAGCCGTCACCCAGTTGGCTCAAAATCCACCCGGTAACGCTGTTTTTGGCCGTTTTCACTTATTTCAAGTCGGAAACACTTTCCGGCAATTGTGCCAACTCCCAAAACTCATCCATAACATTAATAAGACATCAAATATATCACAAAACTTCCAGTTTTACAAGATCAGATCAGAAAACCAAAAATTCCCAATTTCATGCTTTAAAACCAATTTATTCAAGATTAATCAAATTAATCAAACACCAATCAAAGTCCCACCACATGAAGCAACCAAGAACAATTCTAGGCTATCTTAGAGTGGCTCAAATAACTCTAGAATGGCAACAAAATGTTCAACAATAACTTGAACAAATTGGATACAAAATTACATTAATTCCATCCAATTTCAACTTCACACATGCCTACAAACTTCCAATCCATCCACTAAACCACAAAGCCCCAATTTTCAGATTTGAAGTAAACCCTAGAATATTTCTAAGTCATCAAGAAACAAGAAATCTAATTTCTAAGCTTTGGGGTTTGAAGACTTACCTTAAATCCCCAAATCTTTAGACTTTTTCTTTGATTTTTTTGCTTCAAATCTTCATGGAATGATGAAACAAATTTCAAACCCATTTCTTTTCATTATTTTCGGAAGTGTGTGTGGCTTAAGGAAGAAGAAAACAACTTTTCCCTATTTAAAATGAAATGGCCGAAAGTTTGGGTAATTGGGGGCATTTTTGTCCTTTTCAATTTAACAAATTAAATAGTCAAAATAACTTTATAACTATCCAATTAAAATTAGACATATATAAAGCATAATTAATTCATGCCATGTTTTCCAATCAAAATTCACCAAGCATTATTCAATTAATAATAAATGGATAAAGATTGAAAAAATAATTATTTAATTATTTAACTATTAAATAATTAAACAATTAATTTATACAAATATATGTATTTTATTTACATTAAATAATAAATACATATATTTATGGCATGTGTCAAAATCTCATTTGACAAATAATTAATGTGTATCTAATCGAATTATGTATCAAATACAAATACACAATAATTATTAGCGGACAAAATCCCCTAATTGCATGTGTTGTCGTTTAATGATTAAACTATCTGAATTAACTCGTTTAATCCAGTGAAGTATTATGAATAATCTGTATTATTCATATCGAGTTGCCCAAGTGCTCAACGAGTACACTTCATATTGTGGAACTCTCTAACTTTAGGTTTATCTGTCACGAAATCCAATTTCGTGTCCATAATCCACCCACTCATGGTTATGACGACCACGGATAATCTCGCTAAACTATACAAGTCGAGGTCATAGCATACGTATAATCCCTCCGTCACAGGCCATCCGTATTATACCTGGGATATAGATCAGAACGTCAAATCCGTTCGGTATAATACATTCGACTTTTAATTTACGATCTCTAAATAACACTCGGAACTGGTTTCCGAAGTTATACCACAGCCATGGATTTACTGGATCGTAAACACGTGAGGATGCCTATGCCCTGTACACAGGACTGACAGATCCTATCTTGATACGCACATGATATCATGAGCATCAGTCCACACCCAACGAACAAGCGGAAGTCTGATCATGAATAGATTGTTGACGTGACTGACATCAAAGTGTGGAGGATAACTCATATATCCACAGTGGTATCTCAAGTCGAAGGACCACTATGCTCGCTCAACTCGAGAAGGTTCCTATTGACGTTGGTGTACCATCTATTAGGAAACCTTCAGTGAGTCGTTCAGTGTCTTATCAAATAAACACCTACATGTCTATACGAGTCTCCCGAGACTCATGGTTCACTAGGATAAACCATCAGACCAATTCACGATATACGACATGTACTGGTCTCAACGGATTTTACTAATCGACCCGTGTTAGTAAATCTTGACCAGGAACTTTATTTAAGGATATACATCTTATAGTGCGCTTCCCAATGTCAATTACATACTACGTTGTAACTGCGCACTATATCGTAAATCCTAGGGTCTTTGTCTAATAGACACATATCACTAAACCAGATTCAGTTTCAATCTAATCGTAATCATATCGAATAAGCGTATAAAAGACAAGGGTGTTACCGTTAAAATTCGTAATATTATGGAAAATAGAATTGCTCGTATTTATGAATCGGACATAAATACGATCCGGATTGGCACTCTGAGCACCAACCCTAACACGAAGAGTTGAGAGTGGTTGATGAAGTGTGAAGAACCTCAAAATACATGATGATGCAGTTCGATTTTACCAAAACGTCATGGAAAAGTCGAAGGAATCAAATTTTTGGAAAAACCGAAGAAACGAAAGCTACGGAGAGTATGGAGTATTCCAAAGAAACCAACAAAAAAAATTCTCATCCGACTTTATCGAAAACTTTTCAGAGAAATTTGACTTTGTCAACAATCATTTGAGTTAAATCTTGTCAGCATCAAATTTAATGAGAAGGGATAGCGATATAAAAATATGCGGGAGCGTTAGAAGCCCAAATATTTGTGGAAATATTATCAGACCAAATTGTTAGACATTATGACCCATAGCGTCACTGTTTTGTAAATGATATTGTATTATTGTACAAAATTAACTATGTGATAATGAAATTGCCTTTTGCCGTTTTGTAATTTATTTACTTTGATATATAAATGGCGAAAGTCCATATGATTAATTCCGTATTGAGATGATATGAGACAGTATCAATACATAAAGGTTTAAATCATTAAATATCCCTAGTCGGAGTATTATCGAGATCGGACATCGATAATGCGGAATAGACTAGTATTGCACTTGTGCATGTTGTGAGGGCACAACGGCATAGTTCTCATATATTTAAGTATAGGATACTTATGCAAGTGCGATAGGAGGTTGTGTTTTACCGATGGTACGGAAAACAGCTTCGCTCTGGATAGACCCCGCGGAATCCCATTGGTAGTATGTCTGCGTGTCTATGGGAGGCCGCATCAGGGTAGGTGTATATGGTCTTAACCTGAGACTTGCATCGCTAGTACTTGCGACAATAGGTAAACTTTGGTTTTGGTGGTTGGGGGACCTTAACTGGTTCTGTGTTCACCTCTTCTGGGTTTATCAGGAATCGTAGTGCACTGGGTGTGATGTCAAGATGGAAGTGTCACTTCAGACATATGGAGTTGATGATCGCGCAGGATACAGAACTAGTGCTCTATAAAAGGTTGCAACCGTCGGGACAATATGACTAGGTCAGTATTGCCCGATTTAAAGAGACTAGTTGCTTGATGTCCGATATATGTTTCGTACGGGGCAGACACATTTCCAGCCCCAGGCCTAACATGTGATCGTCCGATACTGGATCGATGTACGCAATACTACGGTATACTACGCTTGATATAGATCTAATATTCCAGTAAGAATATTTCTGGAGAATTGGGTAGGCATGGCGCTTTGCTAGAAGCCAACCTTGTCTTGTAAATCGGTAAAAACGTAGTACGAGGTACGTACGTGTTTGGATTATCCAACGACCGTATTTACTGCCAACATATCCGGAGATCTCTTGGGTCGCTTCCTGAAGATTCACCTATGATGTTTGATTCGAACTTTATTAATCTTGGATTAATAACGGAGAAACTTTATCTTGGATAAAATGCCTTATTAGGAGAGAGAGAGAAATCGATTAATTTGGAATTAATCGATAAAATAATATATTCGATATATTATTAAACGAAATTAGATTTCGACGCGGAATTAAAATCGGATTTTAATTCGGGCAAACGAATTAATTTAGAATTAATTCATTAGCGAACTGAATAGTAATTTCGCAAGGCGTAATTATTTAATTCACGTCGCGACAGAAATTCGTTAATTCGGAATTAACGAAACCGAGCCCGAAAGTGTTTGCGGACACATTCGTATTTTGAATCGAGTGATATCCGCAAATCACATCGCGATATCTCATTACTTAATACGAATGGATGGTGGATGTATCTAGTCACCTTTGAGGGATGATACATTGTCTCTAATCTCAAAGTGTGGTAATGATGGCAAATGATGGATTTCATTTTGGAGGGAAAGCCATGCATGGCTTTGAAGGATTTTTTGCATTAAAAAATTCTTTTGGTATTAGATATCATATCACTTTTATTTCCTTTTTGTCACTCACGGTTTTTTGGCATGCAAAGGAAACAAAAAATAAAAGTGAAACACTCTCCTCTTCTTTCTCTCTTGCTCACGCCGTGAGCTGCACATGCAAGGTAGAAGATTGTTCTCTCATTCTCCATTTTTGCTAGCACAAGCAAGGAATCAAAGGAGGTGATAGGGAAACCACCTTGGAGCTTGGAATACACAAAGCTTGGAGCTTTCAACTCTTTTCTCCTCTTGGCCGAACCATATAGGAACTTGGAGCTTCAACCCTTTGTTCATCTTCTTCATCACAAAAGCTTTGTAAGTATGATTCCGCCATGCTTCAAGTTTATTATATATTCATTTATTGTATTTCATATGCTTATACTTTCCTTGGGACAAATAATAGAAACCAACACAAATCAATTATCTTAATTGGGATTTATTATCTTGGTCACTATGGCTGTATTATTTTTCCTTCATCCAGGTTTTATCCCAATTGGGATTTACTAACAAGATTTTAACGAGATAGACACGTGATAGCATTAGCTATATAGAAGACAAGTCAATATCTCCAAATGAATTAGAATTGATGAAAGAAAACTGCTCGGACAAACTCCCAAGTTAGAACGCCATCGAGGACTTTGATGAATCAAATGGTGGAGAATGTAACATTTTGTGTTTACTATTAGACACATTTACAACAAGCTGCACATATTTTCCACAGAATATATATGTTACCGCAAGATTCAGAGTAGTTGCTACAAGCCAATTTTACCGCAAGCCATATTTGCGGCAAAGTTACCTTTGCAACTAGTAGTGTTTTGCCACAATATAACTGATCTTATGTTTTGGACCACTATATCAAGTTTGTTTAGGGTCATTAATAAAGCCCATGGCTACTTGTACTAGAGTATTTTCGATCACAGAGTCAATCTCCAATTATTTCTAAAGTTTATGATGGATATGACAATCCAAGCATTATGCGCGTTTCTTATATTGCTTGTGCAATATATTTAAAATCTCTTTAAAGGGAGGAAGATCAAGTGTCGCCTTAGGCATCGATGATCTAGGAACCTTAGTCGTGAAATTTTTCGTCCTTAGATTTGACGCTTATATACTGATATCGATGTAATGAATGAGTAATCAATAGCTCGATTTTCATACCCAATTGTCTCTTGTAGATTCTTATTGCCTTGAATCATCGTATGAGTATGTGTTTACTCTTCTGTGTCACTTAATATATATTGTGGATGCTTATTAACTTTCGTAACATGATGTTATGTTGTACATTGAGTTTTATGCCCATGGTTATTGGGAAAGCTGACTTGTGAGACACAAACGTGGACAAGTGCCGTACGGCTTGATTTTTTGCTACCAAAAAATGTGTAATGATGTTGTGATTAAACACACAATAATAGAGGTGATTGGAGAGAAAACTCTTCTTTTATATCACAAACAAAAGAATTACAAAGCTTTATAACCCAAGCTTTACAAAAAACTCTCACACCACTTTACTCTCTATTCTCACTCAATTTCGGATTTCTGGGATTTAGGGATGATGAAACACATAGATTTAGGCTCATTTTATAGTGTCGAAAATGTGTGCAACAGTGTACACGTTTTGACAGTTGTCTTCCTCAACTTTGCTTGCTGCATGCAAGCTCATGCATGCTGGAAGCATGCTTTCGGTGGCACAGCTGCTTGCTTTCGGTGGCACACGTTTGCAGCTGTTTTCAACAAATCTCCCCCTCGGTGAAGATTTCCCCAAAATCTGAGCCGACCATCAATCATCCAAAACGGATCCTCCAGAGGATCCTCCCCTGGCTGCATCTGTGTGACTGCCTACGTACCCTGAGTTGGGATCAAGCCAATCGTAGTTCTCTGAATCTCCCCACTCTGACTATGTAGAGATTTTTGTCATCCCGGCTATGGCACGACAGATTTCAAGCTTCTCATTCGGTAAAACCTTCGTGAACATATCGGCACCGTTGTCGTCGGTGTGAATTTTTCTGAGTTCTAATAGCCTTGAGCTCATGACGTCCCGTATCCAATGATACCTCACATCGATATGTTTTGACCTCGAATGAAAGGTGGAATTTTTACCGAGATAGATAGCGCTCTGGCTATCGCAGTACAAAATGTACTTCTCCTGCTTGAAACCCAATTCCTGGACGAATGTCTTCATCCACAGCAATTCCTTGCAAGCTTCTGTAACTGCAATGAATTCTGCCTCTGTTGTAGAAAGTGCAACACATCTCTGCAACCTCGACTGCCATGCCACAGCTCCTCCTGAGAGAGTAATCAGATACCCCGAAGTAGACTTTCGGGTATCCACATCTCCTGCCATATCTGAATCGGTGTAGCCCATCAACACTGGTTCACTGCTTCCAAAACATAGCCTCATTTTGGATGTGCCTCGAAGATACCGCATGATCCATTTGATCGCATTCCAGTGTTCCCGTCCTGGGTTTGACATAAACCGGATGACCAATCCAACTGCGTGTGCTAAGTCTGGCCTCGTGCACACCATGGCATACATAAGACTTCCCACTGCTGAGGTGTATGGAACCTGTTTCATTTCCTCCTTCCCTGTCTCAGTAGAGGGACTCTGCTGTGTACTCAATCTAAAGTGGGTAGCAAGAGGAGTGCTAACCGCTTTAGCCTTGTCCATCTGGAATCTCTGAAGTACCTTCTCGATGTACTCCTCCTGTGACAAGAATAACTTCCTGGCTTTCCGATCACGGCCGATCTTGATGCCAAGAATCTGTTTAGCTGGCCCCAAGTCTTTCATCTCAAAAGACTTACTCAGTTGCTGCTTCAAATTATCAATCCTCGATTGATTCCTGCCAACTATCAACATATCATCTACATATAACAGTAAGATGATAAAGTCATCGTCAGAAAACTTCTGAACGAATACACAATGGTCTGAAGTGGTCTTCTTGTATCCCTGCTCCCCCATAACTGACTCAAACTTCACGTACCACTGTCTCGGTGCCTGTTTCAAACCGTAGAGGCTTTTCCTGAGTCTGCACACATAGTCCTCTTTCCGCTGACTCTGAAGCCTTCTGGTTGCTCCATGTAAATTTCTTCTTCCAGATCTCCGTGAAGAAATGCGGTCTTGACATCCATCTGCTCAACTTCCAGGTCGAGACTTGCTGCTAAGCTGAGTACCACTCTGATGGATGGCATCTTCACAACTGGAGAGAAGATTTCATCGAAGTCAATGCCTTTCCTCTGATTGAATCCCTTGACAACTAGTCTGGCTTTGTACCGGGGTTGTGAAGTATGCTCTTGTTGCTTCACTCTGTACACCCATTTGTTCTTCAAAGCCATTTTGCCTCTTGGCAATTTCACCAACTCAAAAGTGTGATTGTCATGCAAAGATTTCATCTCATCTTGCATGGCTTCCTCCCACTTTTCTCTGTCTTCTGTTTCCACAGCCTCCTGGTAGCTCTCGGGTTCTCCCCCGTCAGTAAGTAGCACATACTCATATGCAGAGTATTTGGTTGAAGATCGTCTCTCTCTGTCTGACCTTCTCTGTGGAACTGTTGGTGTAGCTTCTGGTACTGGTGGTTGATCATGATCATCATCTCTGGGAGTTTCATCACCTGTACCATCATGTCTGGGAACCTCATCTTCAACTCGTACTGGCACCGGTGTATGAGGTTCTGGATTCACATTTCTGTATTGCTGGGGCATTGTCTTCATCTCCTTTCTGATATCTTCTATGGTCTGGTCTTCAACAAAGACAACATCTCGGCTCCTGATGATCTTCTTCTCCACATGATTATACAATTTGTAGCCGAAATCATCCTGACCATAGCCAATAAAGACACATTGTCGCATCTTTGCATCAAGCTTGGATCTCTCGTCCTTTGGGATGTGTACAAAAGCTTTGCACCCAAAGATATGCAAGTGTTCGTATGACACTTCTTTACCTGTCCAAGCTTGGTTAGGAACGTTACCTTTCAGTACGACCGCTGGGGACATGTTCAAAACATATACTGTTGTGTTGAGTGCCTCCCCCCGGAATGTCTTCGGCAGCTTGGCTTGTGACAGCAAGCTTCTGATCCTCTCGCACAAGGTTCTGGTCATCCTCTCAACTAGGCCATTCAGCTGAGGTGTCTTCGGAGGTGTCGTTTGATGTCTGATTCCTTGCATCTTGCAGTACTGATCAAACGGACCTCTGTATTCTCCACCGTTATCTGTTCTGATGCACTTCAGTTTCTTGCCGGTTTCTCTCTCCACCAGGGCGTGAAACTCCTTGAACACTCCCAACACTTGATCTTTTCTCTTCAAGGTGTATGCTCAGATCTTCCTTGAATGATCATCAATAAATGTCACAAAATACAGTGACCCACCAAGTGTTCGTGTCTGCATCAGACCGCATACATCTGAATGTATGAGATCTAGTACCTCCGGTTTCCGTTGAGGCGGGGAGCTCTGGAAGGATACTCTGTTCTGCTTTCCAGCCATGCAGTGTTCACACTTCCGTAAGTGTTAGTTCTTCAATTCCGGAAGAACATTCCGCCTGCGTAGTATCTCCATCCCCGTTTGGCTCATGTGACCGAGCTTTTTATGCCATAGCTCGGCTGCCTCATTGCTGTTGACTGTATTTATGCTACTATTTGAAAGCTTAGCATGCATCAAATACAGAGTTGAATCTTTCTTACCTCGTGCCACGACCATTGACCCTTTAGTGAGCTTCCAGCATCCGTCACTAAAGGTGCTGCAAAAACCTTCATCATCCAGCTTGCCTGTTGAGATCAGGTTTAACCGGATGTCTGGGATGTGCTTGACTACCTTCAACACTAGCCTTGTCCCGTTCTCTGTTTCAAGGCAGATGTCTCCAATACCGACGGCTTTGGACTGACCGTCATTCCCCATCCTTACAGCACCGTAGTCCCCTGGTGTGTAAGATGAAAATAAGTCTCTGTGAGATGTGGCGTGTATGGAGGCGCCACTATCTATCACCCAACTGGTCTCGTGGCTGGCAAGATTTACAACAGCTTCTTCATACATTATGCAAAATTCTTTGGAGGTTTTCTCAGTGGTTGTAGCAACTCTTTCTTGATTAGAGTCACCATCTCTCCTGGACTGCTCATTCTTCAGTTTGTAGCAATCCCGCTTCATATGGCCTTTCTTTTTACAATGGTAGCACTCAATATCTCTAGTTCTTGACTTACCTCGGTTCTTGTCTGATCTCCCTGGGCCTCGGCTTTTACTCCTCCCCCTTCTGGTGTTCTTCTCCGTCACTAGAGCTTCTAAGGTTGAGGTTGATGCTGACTCCTGCATTCTCGTCCTCTTTTCTTCCTCGAAGATCCTGGCCTTTGCCATCTCCATAGTGACTTTCCCATCTGCGGCTGAATTTATCACCGTAGATCTGAACGTTTCCCAAGATTCTGGTAACGTATTAAGGAGTATTAAGCCATTTACCTCATCTCCGAAGTCTATGCCCAATCCAGACAATTCCTTCATGGTTCCGAGGAAATCGTTGATATGGTATGCCACAGCTGTACCCTCCTGGTATTTCAAACCCATCATCTTCTTGATGTAGTACAGCTTGTTGTTGCCAGTCTTTGCTCGAAAAAGCTCCTCCAGCTTTCTCCATAAGACACGTGCATTTATCTCTTCACTGACATGGTTCACGATACTGTCGTCGATCCACTGACGAATAGTACTGCATGTTTTCTGGTGAAGATTAGCCCACTTTCCATCGGTCATTCCTTCTGGTTTTTGCTCCAGAAACACCGATCCATCATAGTCCTTCACATACAAAAGGTCTTTCATCCTTCCTCTCCATGTGAAATAGTTTGTACTAGTTAACAAAATCATTTTTCCGTTGCTCCCCTCCATCATAAAAATTCTAAACAGAATTTCAAAAAAACGGACCTCACCGTTGCGTCCGGAATGGTAAAAAATGGTGGAAATGACACTCCGTTTGTCAAAATCCGACACAGGGACCAATTTGCAAATTTCAGAAATTACAGGGGTCAAAATGCAATTTCCAAAAGTACAGGGGCCACAATGCAATTAAGGAAAAGTTCAGGGACTAATTTGCAATTTCCAAAAAGTTCAGGGACTAAATTGAAGATTTCTGAAAGTATAGGGGCTAAATTATAATTTCCAGAAAGTTCAGGGACCTATCTGAAATTTACCAGTCACCGCTGACGTGGCACATGCTGACGTGGTGAATGACGTGGCAGCTGACTCGGCTGCTGACTGGTCGCTGATGTGGCACTGACTGGGCTGCTGACTCTGCGCTGACGTGGCGCTGACTGGACTGCTGACGTGGCAGTCGTCTTCAACCTCGGTTGGTGCGTGGAGCGCGTGATTGCGCGTGGAGCGCGTGGGAAGCTCTCTGACTGGCGCGTGCGTCGTCCTCCGGCCTCCGTTCGATCGCCGGAAAATACCACCGTGCTCGTCTCTCCGTGAAAAGTCCGATGGTATGCTCAAAATCGACTTTCGACAACTTTTGTCGGAACCGACTTTTCGAACCGAATCTCCGTTTCCGAGTTTCGGGATCCCTCCGAGTAACCTTACCTCTGATACCACTTGTTGTGATTAAACACACAATAATAGAGGTGATTGGAGAGAAAACTCTTCTTTTATATCACAAACAAAAGAATTACAAAGCTTTATAACCCAAGCTTTACAAAAAACTCTCACACCACTTTATTCTCTATTCTCACTCAATTTCGGATTTCTGGGATTTAGGGATGATGAAACACATAGATTTAGGCTCATTTTATAGTGTCGAAAACGTGTGCAACAGTGCACACGTTTTGACAGTTGTCTTCCTCAACTTTGCTTGCTGCATGCAAGCTCATGCATGCTGGAAGCATGCTTTCGGTGCACAGCTGCTTGCTTTCGGTGGCACACGTTTGCGGCTGTTTTCAACAAATGATTTATGTAATGTACATGATTTTATTCAAAGAAAAATATTATCATGGAGCGCTTAGGGTTAAAATAAAGACAAACTCAAGAATCTAGGTATTTTAAATATATCTCATTTTAGGTCTATCAACCAAAACTATGTATCACCACATTTTTATAACAAGAGAATAGTAGACTATCATAATACTCTTTTAAATGGGATAATAATTTAAAATATAATAATACTATGCATGTAGGTTTTTTGTCCTAGGATCTATGGAGATTTTTCGGTCTTTGGATTTTTGGAAATTTTTTTCCTAGGATTCTTGGTAATAATTTTTTCGTCTTAAGTTCCTTGGAGATTTTTTCCATCCTAAGATCTTTGTAGATTTTTCCTGTCTTAGGATCCTTAGAGATTCTTTATATTCTGATCATTGAAGATTTTTCTTTTAGGGATCCTTGGAGATTTATTTTCATCTTAACATCTTTGGAGATTTTTATTCTAGGATCCTTAGATAAATTTTGTCATATGATTTTTTTCAAGGATCGTTAATTTTTTCATAGAATATTTGGAAATTTTTCCGTCTTAGAATCCTTAAAGATTTTTCTATCTTAAGATCCTTGACGATTTTTCATTCTTAGAATCCTTGAAGATTTTTCGTTGTAGGATCCAAGGATATTTTTCCATCTTAGGATCCTTCGGAATTTTTCCTTCTTAAGATCCTTGGAGATTTTCCATCTTATGATACTTGAAGATTTTTTCATCCTAGAATTCTTTGAGAATTTTTTCATCTTAGGATCTTTGGATATTTTTTGCCATAGTATCCTCGGATAAATTATTGTTCTAGGATCTTTTTTAGGATATGTAATTTTTTTATGTCACAGAATATTTGGAGATTTTTTATCTTAGGATTCTTGAATATTTTTCTCTCTTAAGATCCTTGGTGAATTTTCCATCTTATGATCATTAGAGATTTTTCATCCTCGGTTCCTTGGAGATTTTTTTTTCATCTTAAGATTTTTGGAAATTTTCTTTGCCCTAAGATCCTTGGATAAATTTTTGTCAAGAGATCCATTTTGTAAGGATCCATAATTTTTTATTATCTTAAAATCTTTGGAGATTTTTCATCCTAAGATCTTTGGAGATTTTTTTTTATTATTTTAAGGATCCTTCGAGATTTTTCAGTCTAAAGATCCTTGGAGAGTTTTCGCCATAAACTTCACGGAGATTTTTCGTCTAGAGATTCTTGAAGATTTTTTTTATCTTAAAATCCTTAAGAGATTTTTTCATCCCGCTATATTTTTTATCATAAGATCTTTAGAGATTTTTCGTCCTTATATATTTTTTCGGCTAAGGATCTTTGAAGATTTTTTGCCATAAGATCCTTGTAAATTTTTCCGTCTTAAAATCCTTGAAGATTTTCTTATCTTATTATCCGTAGATATTTTTCTACTCTTGGAGATTTTCTATCTTAGGATCCTTGGATAGTTTTTCATCTCTGGATGCTTAGAATTTTTTTCATCATTTTTTTAGCATTCGTATTATGTATTTTTTTGTCCTAGGATCTTTAGAGGATTTTCATCCTACCTGATTTTCATCATAGGGTTTTTGGAGAAATTTTTATGTCTTATGATCCTTCGATTTTTTTTTGGTCTTATGATTATTGGAGATTTTTCGTCCTAGCATATTTGGAGAAATTTTTATCACAGGATCATTAGAAAAAAAAAATTTCCTAGGATCCTTAGAGAATTTTCATCCTAGAATCCTTCGAGGTTTTTTATCTTAGGAACCTTGGGGATTTTTTTATCCTAGGATCATTGGAGAAATTTTTGTCCAAGGATCGTTGGAAGTTTTTCCATCCTATGATTCTTTAATTTTTTTTTTTTTTTTTTTAATCTTAGGATTTGGAGGAATTTTTCATTTTAGGATCCCTGGAGAAATTTTTGTCTTAGAATGAAAGGAGCTTTTTTTCTTAGGATTCTTGGAGATCTTTTACTCTAAGATCCTTGGAGATCTTTTAAAAAAAAAAAAAAAAAAAAATCTTAAGAGCCTTAGAGATTTTTTTTATTCTAGGATCATTATGTTATAAGTCAATGGTTGGTGCACCGAAAGGTGCAATGATTTAAGAAAATAAATACAATATATGTGGTGGGTCCCACATGTAAAAAAAAATAAAAAATTAGAATTCACTATTTACACAGTGAATCTCATGCATATAAATAGATGTTTCATTTCATTATTTTCTTCATCTCATTCTCAACCAAATCCTCTGTATTCTTCGAGAGAAAATATAGTTTCTTCTTAAGAGTTTGTGAGAGAGTTGTAGTTCTCATATTCTAAGAGAGTGTGAGATTGTTCACTCTTTGTGTTTAGAAAAGGGTTGTAAAATTCTTTCAACTATAGTGAAATCCTTCTACATTTGCCTGTGAATGTTTCCCTAACATTGACGGTTTTACCACATTAAATCTGTGTCTCGTTACTTTATTTTATTGTTAAGATTTATGATAGGCTAAGTCTTCTAATTATTATTGTATTGTTATATGGTAGGTAACGCCTCCTGAACTAATAATTATTCTCAATTTCACTTTACTTGTGTGCCAGCTTTAGCCCACGATCCCCTAACAGTGGTATCAGAAGGGTTACTGTTTACGGAGACTATTCAAGTATACGCTACTATTCACGTAAATGATATTTTATACGGTACTATTCATATTGAAATTGTAAAAGTCGGTTCAAGTGAGAAGCTGATCATCATCAGAAACATGGCAGGAAAGTTCGAAATTAAGAAGTTCAAAGGGAATAATTTTTCGCCATGGAAACTTAAAATAAAAGCAATCTTGAGAAAAGACAATTGTTTGGCGGTAATTGGAGAGAGACCAGATGGAATGACTGATGAAAAATGGAATGATATAGATGACATATATGCAATTTGCATATAGCCTTAACAGATTATGTGTTATCCAATGTTGTAGACAAGAGGAATGCAAAAGAGATTTGGGATGTACTTACCAAATTGTACGAGGTCAAGTCACTACACAACAAGATCTTCCTGAAGATGATACTTTACACTCTTCGAATGACTGAGTCCACATCCATGACGGATCACATCAACAACTTGAATGCACTATTTTCCCAACTCAATGTGTTGGATTACAGTATATCAACAAATGAACGTGTGGAGATTCTACTTCAAGGTCTGTCTGATTCGTATGATCAACTTATCATCAACTTGACAAGTAATGTTGTCACCGGTAATCTATTCTTTGACGAATTTACAAGTACTGCTCTGAAAGAAGAGTCTAGGCGTAAAAATAAGGAAGATAGATCTTCTAGTTCGTAACAAGTAGAAGCATTGGCGATGACAAAAGGGAGATCAATGGAACGTGGCTCAAGTGGGAGTCAAAACCATGGCAGATCGAAATCAAAAAGTAAGAAGAATGTTAAATACAATAACTATGGCAAGAAAGGGCAGGTCAAGAAAAATTGTTGGAATCTGAAGAATGGTGGAGACAAAGATCATGTCGCAACAAAATCTCAGTGATGTGTTGCAAATACTTCTGAAGAATGTGGCACACTTTACAGTGAAGTAGCAATGGTGTCCAATGATAGCAGAAAATAACTAAGTGATACATGGTTGGTTGATTCAGCAGTAACATGGCACGTGACCTCTAGAAGAGAATGGTTCTGTCATTATGAGCATGTCTCTAGAGGATCGAATTTTCTAGGCAATGATCATGACTTGAAAATTACTGGGATTGGAGCCATCAAAATTAAGATGTATGATGGTACTATCCGTACTATACAAGATGTTCGACATGTTGTGGGAATGAAGAAAAATCTTATGTCAGTTGGACAGTTAGATGACTTCGGATACAAGATCATTGTTGAAAACGGGTTATTAAAATGGTGAAAGGAGCACTTACTGTCTTGAAAGCTGAAAAGATCTCAGCAAACTTGTATATACTTTTGGGAGACTCGATTCAGGAAGCAACTACATCAGTAGCATCATTGGATTCTGGAGATGAAGCTTTTATGTTGTGGCATCAAAAACTATGCCACATGTCAGAACATGGAATAAAGATTATCGTCAATCAAAAGCTACTCCCAGGCTTGAAAGCTGTTAGTCTACCGTTTTGTTAGCATTATGTTACAAGTAAGCAAAATAGATTAAAATTCAGCAAGTCAAGTGCTCAGAGTAAAACCATTTTAGAGTTGATTCACTCTGATATTTGGGAAGCACCGGTTTAATCTTTGGGGAAAGCAAAATATTTTTTATAATTTATTGACGACTTTTTTAGAAGATGTTGGGTGTACCCGATCAAAAACAAGTCAAATGTGATGTCAGTTTTTAGAAACTTCAAATCACAAATTGAAGTAGAAACTGGAAAAAGAATCAAGTGTTTAAAGATAGATAATAGAGGAATTTTGATGCATATTGTCAGTAAGAAGACATCAAAAGGCAGATTACTACACCATACACTCCTCAACAAAATAGGGTGGCAGAAAGGATAAATAGAATGATGCTGGAAAGTGTAAGAGTTATGCTCAGAACAGCTAGTCTACCAAAGTGCTTTTGGGCAGAAGCAGTTCATACAACATGTTATTTTGTAAATAGATCTTCATCAACTGCTAATGATTTGAAGACACCGGTGGAGATATGGAGCGAAAAGCCAGTCGATTACTTATCTCTTCACATTTTTTGTTGTCATGTGTACGTGATGTACAACGCTTAAGAAAGAACAAAGCTAGATCCAAAATCTAGAAAATGTATTTTCTTGGGTTATGCTGATTGAGTAAAGGGGTATCGCTTGTGGGATCCCACTACCCATAAGATCATCATCAACATGGATGTGATATTTACAGAAGATCAACTGTAGAAAGAAGGAAATGATAGCACTTCAAAAGAAAATACAGAGACTACAATAGTACTGGTGGAAAATAATCAAGAACGAGAAAATTCATATTCTTCTGAAGCAGCACCAGAGCACGAGGTACCAGAACCGATTGAGTTTGAAGCTTCTAAAGTTTGTCGATCCACTCGAGAGAGAAGACCTCCAGATTGGCACTCAGAGTATGATATAGAGAGTAACATTACATATTGTCTTCAAACAAATGATGGAGAACCATCAACTTTCCATGAAGCTACAAAAGATGTAAATGCATTTTTGTGGATGGCAGCAATGCAAGAAGAAATAAAAGCTTTGCACAGAAACAATACATGAGATCTAGTACCATTACCACGTGGAAGAAAAGCCATTGGTAATAAATGGGTCTACAAGATCAAGCGAGATAGCAATGATCAAGTGGAGCGGTATCATGCACGATAGGTGCTGAAATGATATGCTCGGAAAGAATGGATTAATTTCAACGAGATATTTTCTCCAATGGTTTGACTTACAACAGTGAGAGTAGTCATGGCTATGTGTGCTACTTTTGACCTACATATGGAATAGTTGGATGTAAAAATTGTATTTCTTCATGGAGAACTTGAAGAAGAAATTTATATGCTCTAACCATAAGGTTTTGCTGAAATAGGCAATGAGAACTTGGTTTGCAGGTCGAACAATCTCTATATGGTCTCAAACATGTGCCAAGATGTTGGTATAAGAGATTTGATTCCTTCATTATTTACCTTGGGTACAATAGAATAAGTTCAGACCATTGTACATATTACAAGAGGTTTGGAAATAATGACTTAATTATTTTACTATTGTATGTGGATGACATGTTAGTAGCAGACCCTAACAAAGATCGAGTCCAAGAATTAAAGGCATAGTTAGCTAGGGAGTTTGACCTGAAAGATCTGAGACCAATAAACAAGATTCTAAGGATGTAAATACACCGAGATAAAAATAACATGAAGATTTGACTTTCTCAGAAAAATTACTTGAAGAAAATCTTACAGCGGTTCGACATGGAAGATTGTAAGCTAATTTCTACCTCACTTCCTGTTAATTTCAAGTTATCTTATTTTATGTGTCCTAGTAATGAATCTGAGAAGAATGAGATGTCTCGAGTACCGTATGCATCAGCAGTGGGAAGCTTAATGTATGCCATGATTTGTACAAGACCATACATTGCACAAGTAGTGGGAGTAGTTAGTCGTTTTATGGCGAATCCTGGTAGAGAGCATTGAAATACTATTAAGAGGATCCTTAGATATATCAAATGAACCTCAGATGCTGCATTATGTTATGGAGGACCAGAATTATTTTTCAGAGGCCATGTGGATTCAGATTTTGCAGGAGATCTTGACAAAAGAAAATCCACCACGGGTTATGTATTTGTACTTGCAGGAGGAGCAGTGAGTTGGGTATCCAAGTTACAAAGTGTTGTGGCTTTGTCTATAATAGAAGCTGAGTACATGGCAGCTACACAAGCTTGCAAGGAAGCTATTTAGTTTCAAAGGTTATTGAAGGAGCTCAGACACAAACAAGAGAAAATTCATTTGTTTTGTGACAGTGAGAGTGCTTTGTATATTGCAAAGAATCCAGTTTTTCATTCAAGAACAAAGCATATAAAGGTACAATACCACTTTGTCCGTGAAGTAGTGGAACAAGACAGTGTGGACTTATTGAAGGTACACACCAAGGAGAACATTGCAGACGTAATGACCAAGCATATCAATACAGACAAGTTTATTGTGTACATCCTCTTATGGCTTAGCAGAAACGTAAGCAGCATGAAGAGGGTAAAGTAGAATGGATGGTGTGGAAACTGATTGGTTCTCAGTCAAGTTTCCAGGTGGGAGAAATGTTATAAGTCAATGGTTGGTGCACCGAAATGTGCAATGATTTAAGAAAATAAATCAAATATATGGGGTGGGTCCCACATGTAAAAAAGAAAATAATAAAAAATTAGAATTCACTATTTACACAGTGAATCTCATGCCTATAAATAGAGGCTTCATTTCATTATCTTTTTAATCTCATTCTCAACCAAATCATATGTATTCTTCGAGAGAAAATATAGTTTCTTCTTAAGAGTTTGTGAGAGAGTTGTAATTCTCCTATTCTAAGAGAGTGTGAAATTGTCAACTCCTTATGTTTAGAGAGAAGTTGTAAAATTCTTTCCACTATAGTGAAATTCTTATACATTTGCCTGTGGATGTTTCCCTCACATTGAGGGTTTTACCACGTTAAATCTGTGTCTCGTTTCTTTATTTTATTATTAAGATTTATGATATGCTAAGTCTCCTAATTATTATTGTATTATTATATGGTAGGCAACGCCTCCTGAATTAATAATTATCTTCAATTTCACTTTACTTGTGTGCCAACTTTAACCCACGATCCCCTAACACATTAGATATTTTGGTTCAAGACTTTTGCTCCGAACTTTCCAAGGCTTTGAATAACAATGCTGAGTTGTGGGATGATGCTCTTGCCCAGAAAAAGAATCCATGAAGATAACTAAGACCGAAAAGGAGAGGCCAAGGAATTTAATATACGAGTGAAAGAGCAAGAGAAGTTTGCAGCGACTGGAAAAGCACCGATGCTACTGATGGCAACCGATGAGAAATCACCATGAGCTTTTGATTTTCTTTGCTTAAACTTCCTCTCTTTTTTTTTGGAATAAGTTGAACATTCTATTAAAATTTTGATCCAATCCATCTATTTGTTGTTGTAGTTGAGCCACACGAGTTTGTTCTCATTTCCCAGCTTGGCGATATGGATTCATCATCAAGATCTACTTGTGCTCTCTTTGTCGAAAGTTCTCACCATTAACCTTAGAACTGTCATCATTAACCTCAAGATCATAGTATTCGTGGTTCGAGCTATATTTAATTCGTTAGAATAAAAAAACTGTGTTTTTGCTATTATTAGTCGTTATATCTTGGAAAGCAGATGTTGATCAAATACTTGAGCATTAAAGTGAATGAGGTGATTATATTTTAAGGAAACTGTGTGTTATATAGGCCTCCACGTTCTAATAGTTTGTTGCAGTCACATATTTTCCAATATCCTATTTTGAAGGACCTCTCGCTACTGATCACAAATTTAATATTATTTAAATATTTTATTTTAAATTATGTCGTTCATTTAAATAATTATATATAATTGTCGGTAACTAGCATAAGTATTTTTCTATAAATTTAAAACATAATATTTTATATATTAATTTATTTTAGTGAACAATTTTATATTTATATTGGTTGTAAAGTATTGGATTTTATTATCCACGAAATCTGTCGTCCGTGCAATAATGCTAAGAAATTGTGGTGGTGAAATCTGAATAGAACGATTTAGAAAAGTCACGTCTAAGGTGACTGAGCCCTCCAATCTTTCTTGAGAAATATATATAATTCTATCGAGGAGACCGGACTTAAAATGGGATTACCCCTTCAGCCTTTCCTGCGAATTATTGATTGAATAATGTTAAAAAATTATGATTATTTTCTGAAAATTATAAACGTCTGGACACTATACACCTATGGGAGGAATATATGTAATGTGCGGAAATCAAAAATTACTACTCTATTCAAAACACGTTTCGGTTAGAGATCCTTCAATAAGATCTCAATCAACCTCAAATTAAACAAGTCAAATAAAGTAAATCATCAATCACAAATAATAAACTGCAGAAAATGAAAAAGGACAAGCGGATTTGTTTACGAAGTGGAAAATTCGTGCGAGTAAAAAACCACTCCGGGTATAGGCTACCACATAAATCCATTATATGAGATAAACTTACAGAGCTGGTGAAAAGACCTAAAGCAACAATTTTGCCGACTCTATTCCCACAACTGTAATTACCCGAGGAACTCCCAAAACCTGCACCAAGCAACTTTCTTCAGACCATCTGAAGTCTCAGTGTATTGAATCTGCAAAGCTACTCCACAGAGCTTCGAATGTCAATCTCAACCTTGAAACTCAGAAGGCTTAGGATATTGGTCAGGTTGTGTTTGGAGGGTAGATGGTGATGAAACAAGGACACTCACAAGGAAGAAGACATGTAAGATTGAGTCTTTAAGGGTGAGAGATCTTCAAAGGTTTGGAAAACTCAAAGCAAGAATGTTTAGGGTAATTTTTTCCAACCCTTGTAAAGGGGGTGTGTGATTGCTTTTATAGGTAGGGTTTTCTTGAAAGTAAAAACGGCTTTTAAAAACGCATCAGGAAAACAAAAAGTGCGACTGGCATTCAAACGCCCAAAGAACGCGCCACAAACGCGAAGAATTTTGCAAAGGGCATTCGAACGAAAACACGAACGCTACTCGAATGTGAAGCCTATGGAAAAGTTTGTTCGAACGAGATGTAGAATGTGCCTCGAACGGTTGGTCTCTGGAATCTTTCGTTCGAACAAAGATAAGAACGTGCCACTAACGACAGACGTTCGCATGAATACACGAACGTGCCACGAACGCTGCTCTGATAAAATCATCTGCCAAGTCAGCAACACACCCAAACACACTCATTACAACTCAATGTAACACAGTTTGTTACGGAATTTGCCAACACGAAAACCCAATATTTTCCAATTGAGGGAAAATAACATTTTGTTTGGATTTTATATGAATCAAGTTATGTTGCTGTGCCAATCCAAGTTGAGGCTCCACGCCAACCATTGTTGCATTTGACTTGGTTCCGGAAAACCATGCCTAAAGGCTTGAAAAGTTAAGTAGGTTGAATTTTAAAAGGTGATAGCAAAATATGTTGTTTTATTTGACGACTTTGAATCTTACGAGATTTTTGACTAAATATGCTCCTATGCTCAAAGAAGATGAGTGCGATGTTCAAGTTATTAGTGTCGTTGATGTTTGGAAGCATTTTGAATTCTTTTGTCGAAATTATATCATGAATGGTTTGATAGATTATTATACAAAGTGTACTTATAAAGAAAATGGCCAAAGAATTATTGAAATCTTTATACCATAATATAAGATGTCAAGTCAAAAAAATTTGTGGTGGCTGGTTCCTAGATTATTAACTTGGTAGACTTGAAAACTATTATCAGTCAAGTGTAATAGATCTAAGTGATCTTACACGAGATTCATTCTGAGGTGATGGTGTTGAGTAAAACTTTCCAAGTAGTTGTTATTATTTAAAAGTTACCACATGCATTTAAGGATCTTCAGAACTGCCTTAAGCATAAGCCAAATGAGATCGACATTGAAGAACTCATTTTTAGACTTCAAAATGAAGAAGACAATAAAATTTATGAGAATAGAGGGTTCAATCATATTGAAGTTAAGGCAAATATGGTGGAGCATCATCAAGGCTCTAACTTTAAGAGGTCAAATAAATAGGTCCAATTGGGCCCACGAGGAAGAATCTACAAGAAGCCAACAAAGTTCCTAAGGCATGTGCTTTAATTGTGATAAAATGGGTCATACAAACTTTTGATTGTATATTTATCACACCCGTCCCCTTAGATAGGGTATGGGTGGGACGGAGAGGTAAAACAGAGAGAGTTTCCCCTGTAAATGAACTAATCCTCCAAATATAAAAGGCAAATCAAAACTGAATAATATCATCATATAAATAGGATCTTCATGATCCAAATCAAAAGAATATCCATGAAGAAAAATAAATATTCTCAGTATAAAAAAAAAGGCTCAGTGCCTATAACCAAATAATAAATTATCTCAAGAATGACATATCTAGAACTATAATCTCAAAACATAACAAAGAAACTCTACTGTTGGCACAACCTTTCTCTACTGGCAGGAAATAATGATGAAACGGCAGATAAAAAATGAATGATCTACTAATCTGCTAAACCTGAAAAATTAAATAAATGAGTAAACTCACGCTTAGTGCAATGGATCACAGCTTAGTGCCGTGGATAAAAAAGTAACAAGGTGGATCGAATAAGTCTTTCATAATATAAATAAATACATAAAGCTGTAAACCAAGGACTCAAATATTTACTTGAAATCATAAATCTCATTTCTCATAAATCTCATTCTGCAAAAGAATATTATGTAAAATAAATCTGTTCATTCATCTATATGCACACTCTCGTGACAATACGACAAAGCTGGCAACATGGGGCATCACCACGGCAATAACTGACATCCGGAGCAAAACTAGCTACATGAGACCTCGTCTCACGACAAATAATCTAGCATGTATAAGTACACGGAGTGTATCCTAGCATAAAAATCATTTCTAAAACACATGCTCATATATCACAAATCATGCAAGTTTCTCATATATCACAAACACATGATTTCAACATAATCAATATTCAATCCATACTTTTATAGCAAAATATAAACTTTCTAAAAACAAAATCATTTAATGCATTACCTTGAAAATTCATTTAAGAAAACATACATATTATATAATTTGGAAAACATCAATGTTACAAGCTTATCCATGCACCTGGCGAGCTGACTATAGAGAATGGAACTATGCAGCAAAACCGTCCCCACTTACAGTATCATGATCACCTAAATAGACAAAAGAATTTACGATAAGGAACCTAATCCTTACTAGAATAGATGAAAGAAAACGCAAGAAACATGACTCAATCGCTCTTGAAATTCTAACAAAATTTCGGCAAAGTTCTGTCTATAATACGAGCTTCAATTATACAATCCATAATCATCAACTTACATTCAAATTCTATTCTCAACATACACATCCATAATTCAATTCAACATCACTAACCCAAATCTCGGGTTCAGATTAATTTCCAAACACAATCTTACTCGGCCATATTATTCGATTAAATATTTCATTCACTTCCAACCACAAGGCGATCAATTATATGATCTAAGCATGTAAATAAATCATACTTTAAGGCTATTTATATTTCGAAACACATAACATGCATAAACCGAACACAAAGATAAATAATACGAAAATCAAGATTTGAAGGTCCGTTACTACTCGAAATGGTCGGGAAATCACAGAGGAAGGCTTTGGAAGTCGGTGGCTAGATTCTGTCGGCGCGTGTGGGCCACGCGTCGCTCGTCCAGGCAGCGCGTGGGCCTCACGCGCCATTCCGCAAGGAGCGCGTGAGCTCCACGTGCCGACCGGAATCCAAATTTTCTGACGGCCCTCTCCCCCTCTCGGTTCCAATACCGTTGACGGTTTGTCAATCGGAGTTCTAGATCCACGGGAAATCAAGAAAAATCATTAAAAGTTTATTACCGAGATTTCTACGAAAATAAGGAGTTTCCCGAGATGAAACCACCACCAAAATAATTCCCTCGTCAAAATCTATGTTTTCCCTCAAAGACCTGGTCGAAATCAGCTTCAAATCGGACGGATCGGGGCCAAATTCTCTATTTTCTTTCTTTTTCTTTCCTTTTTTCTCTCTCTCTCTCTCTCGCCTATTTCTCTCTCTCTCTCGGCTGCTGGAGTTTGTGAAAAGAGTGAAAAGTGATTAGGTTTTTCTTCTTTTTTCTATATATAAAAAGATAATTATCAATTGACTCCCTAAACTTGTCCCTTTTATCATTTTCAAATCTAACTTTTGTAAACTAAACAATCCAGTCCTAAAGTTCCTACATACCAAAATTAATAATTTAAAGTATGGGTAAAAATAATTCCAGGGTGTTACAACTCTCTCCCCCTTAAAAGAAATTCCGTCCTCGAAATTCACATACCTGAGGGTGGAAACAAGTGAGGATATTTATTCCGCATGTCTTCCTCACGCTCCCAAGTAGCTTCTGCTTTCAAGTGTTTACCCCATAGGACTTTCACCAACGAAATCGTTCTATTTCTTAGTTGTTTCAACTCTCCAGCCAAAATTCCCACTGGTTCTTCTGTATATATCAAATCTTCTCTCAACTCAACTGGCTGCTCCTACAAAACGTGAGAAGGGTCTGATCTATACTTCCTCAACATGGACACATGGAAAACATTGTGAATCTTTGACAACTCTGGTGGCAATGCCAATCTGTAAGAAACTTGTCCAATTCGCTCCACGATCTCATCTGGCCCAATAAACCGAGGACTCAACCTCCCTTTCTTCAAAATCTCATGACACTCATCCAATGGGAAACCTTCAAAAATACTTTATCTCCCACCGGGTACTCGATATCCTTCCTTTTTAGATCTGCGCAACTCTTCTTTCTATCTTGTGCTGTCTTCAACTTTTATATAATCACTTCTATCTTATCAACAATAATATGAACAATCTCAGGACCTAAGAGTTTCATCTCACCTTCTTCATTCCAACATACAGGAGTCCTGTATTTCCTTCCATATAACACCTCATAAGGTGCCATGCCCAAACTAGTATGGTAACTGTTATTGTAAGCAAACTCCATCAATGATAGGTGCTGATCCTAACTACCTTTGAATTTCATAACACAAGCTCTCAGCATATCTTCTAATGTCTGAATGGTTCTCTCTGACTGTCCATCTGTTTGGGGATGAAAAGAAGTACTGAACTTCACCTTAGTGCCCAAAGGCTCTTGTAGATTTGGCCAAAATCTGGAGGTAAATCTCGGATCCCTGTCTGACACGATTGACACTAGAGCCCCATACAGTCTCACTATCTCATCAATATAGAGCTCTGCTAACTTGTTTAGAGAATAATCTACTCGGACACGTAGAAATGAGTTGATTTAGTCAATCTGTCAACAATCACCCATACCGAATCATGTCATTTCTTCGTACGAGGCAATCCTGACACGAAGTCCATGGTGATGTGTTCCCACTTACACTCGAGAATAGGAAGTGACTGCAAAGTACCTGCAGGATGCTGGTGCTATGCTTTAATCTGCTGACACACTAAGCACTTTGATACAAATTCTGCAATCTTCTTCTTTATGCATTTCCACCAATAGTTCTCTTTAAGAGTTCTATACATCTTAGTGAAGCCTGTATGCATAGAATAAGCAAAACAATGGGCTTCTTCCATTAAGGAAGTTGAGTAGGGTTCAAGTACACATAATCTATCTCTGAGAACTGAGGCAAGCAAATCTCCTACCTAAAGAGGAATATGGTTCCCTTCAAAGGGTTCCCCGATATAAGAATTAACCTCTTCATCAACTGGAGGTTCCCTAGAAGGTTGGCCAACATCTGCTATCCAACACATACTGACTCAACTTGTACCTAGAACTCTGAAACGCGGAGGCATCTAAAAAACACATGGAAGATATCAATTGCTCAAAGGCATAAATAACTGATCGAGTAAATGAAATGTCTTCAGAATCTATGAACCTAGCGCTTTGATACCATTAAATGTCACACTCGTCCCCTTAGGTAGGGTAGGGGTGGGACGGAGAGGTAAAATGGACAGAGTTTCCCTTGTAAATGGACTAATCCTCCAAATATAAAAGACAAATCAAAACTGAATAATATCATCATATAAATAGGATCTCCATGATCCAACTCAAAAGAATATCCATGAAGAAAAATAAATATTCTCAGTATCAAAAAAAGGCTCAGTGCCTATAACCAAATAACAAATTCTCTCAAGAATGACATATCTAGAACTATAATCTCAAAAGATAACAAAGAAACTCTACTGTTGGCACAACCTTTCTCTACTGGTAGGAAATGATGATAAAACGGCAGATAAAAAATAAATGATCTACTAATCTGCTAAACCTAAAAAATTAAATAAATGAGTAAGCTCACGCTTAGTGCAATGGATCACAGCTTAGTGCCGTGGATAAAAAAGTAACAAGGCGGATCGAATAAGTCTTTCATAATATAAATAAATACATAAAGTTGTAAACCGATATATCAAATATTTACTTGAAATCATAAATCTCATTTCTCATAAATCTCATTCTGCACAAGAAAACTCTGTAAAATAAATCTGTTTATTCATCTATATGCACACTCTCATGACAATACGGCAAAGCTGGCAACATGGGGCATCCCCACGGCAATAACTGGCATCGGAGTAAAACTGGTGACATGAGACCTCGTCTCATGGAAAATAAATTGGCACGTATAAGTACACGGAATGCATCCTAGCATAAAAATCATTTCTAAAACACATGCTCATATATCTCAAATCATGCAAGTTTCTCATATATCACAAACACATGATTTCAACAAAATCAATATTCGATCCATACTTTTATAGCAAAATATAAATTTTCTAAAACCAAAATCATTTAATGCATTACCTTGAAAATTCATTTAAGAAAACATACATACTATATACTTTGGAAAACATCAATTTTACAAGCTTATCCAAGCACCTGGCGAGCTGACTACAAAGAAATGAACTATGCAGCAGGACCGTCCCTACTTACAGTATCACGATCACCTAAATAGAAAAAAGAATTTACCATAAGGAACCTAATCCTAACTAGAATAGATGAAAGAAAATGCAAGAAATATGACTCAATCGCTCTCGAAATTCTAACAGAATTTCGGTAAAATTCCGTCTATAATACGAGCTTCCATTATACAATCCATAATCATCAACTTACATTCAAATTCTATTCCCAACATACACATCCACAATTCAATTCAACATCACTAACCCAAATCTCGGGCTCACAATAATTTCCAAACAAAATCTTACTCGACCATATTCTTCGATTAAATATGTCATTCACTTCCAACCACAAGGCAGTCAATTATATGATCTAAGCATGTAAATAAATCATACTTTAAGGCTATTTACATTTCGAAACACATAATATGCATAAACCGAACACAAATATAAATAATACGAAAATCAAGATTCGGAGGCCCGTTACTACTCCGAATGGTCAGAAAATCACGAAGGAAGGCTCGTGAAGTCGGCGACTAGATTATGTCCAGTGCGTGTAGGCCACGCGCCGCTCGTCCAGGCCGCGCGTGGGCCTCATGCGCCACTGCGTAAGGTGAGTGTGACCTCTATGCACCGGTCGAAATCCAAATTTTCCGGCTGCTGAATCTTCTTCTCCCTCTTATGGTTCCAATGCCACTGACGGTTTGTCATCAGAGTTCCAAATCAATGAAAAATCAAGAAAAACCACTAAAAGTTTCTTACCAAGATTTCTATGAAAATAAGGAGTTTCCCGAGATGAAACCACCACCAAAATAATCCTCTCGTCGAAATCTACGTTTTCCCTTTAAGACCTGGTCGAAATTGGCTCCAAATCGGACAGATCGGGGCCAAATTATCTATTTTCTTTCTTTTTCTTTCATTCTCTCTCTCTCTCTCTCTCTCTCTCGCCTATTTCTCCCTCTTTCTCTTGGCTGCTGGAGTTTGTGAAAATAGTGAAAAGTGATTAGGTTTTTCTCATTTTTTCTATATATAAAAAGACAATTATCAATTGCCTCCCTAAACTTGTCCCTTTTATCATTTTCAAAATTAACTTTTGTAAACTAAACAATCCAGTCCTAAAGTTCCAACACACAAAAATTAATAATTTAGAGTATGGGTAAAAATAATTTCGAGGTGTTACAACTCTTTCCCCCTTAAAAGAAATTTCGTCCTCGAAATTCACATACCTGATGGTGGAAACAAGTGAGGATATTTATTCTGCATGTCTTCCTCACGCTCCCAAGTAGCTTCTACTTTCGAGTGTTTACCCTATAGGACTTTCACCAATGGAATCGTTCTATTTCTCAGTTGTCTCAACTCTCTAGCCAAAATTCCCTCTAGTTCTTCTACATATGTCAAATTTTCACTCAACTCAACTGGCTGCTCTTGCAAAATATGAGAAGGGTCTGATATGTACTTCCTCAACATGGACATATGGAAAGCATTGTGAATATTTGACAACACTTGTGGCAATGCTAATCTGTAAGTAACTGGTCCAATTGGCTCCACGATCTCATATCGCCCAACAAAGCGAGGACTCAACTTCCATTTCTTACCAAATCTCATGACACTCTTCCAATGGGAAACCTTCAAAAATACTTTATCTCCCACCTGGTACTCAATGTGCTTCCTTTTTAGATATGCGTAGCTCTTCTGTCTATCTTGTGCTGTCTTCAACTTTAATATGATTACTTCTATCTTATCAAAAGTAATATGAACAATCTCGGGACCTAAAAGTTTCCTCTCACCTGCTTCATTCCCACATACATGAGTCATGTATTTCCTTCCTTATAACGCCTCATAAGGTGCCAAGCCCAAACTAGCATGGTAACTATTATTGTAAGCAAACTCCATCAATGATAGGTGTTGATCCCAACTACCTTTGAATTTCATAACACAAGCTCTCAGCATATCTTCTAATATCTGAATGGTTCTCTCTGACTGCCCATCTGTTTGGGGATGAAAATAAGTACTGAACTTCACCTTAGTGCCCAAAGAATCCTGTAGACTTGGCCAAAATCTAGAGGTAAATCTCGGATCCCTGTCTGATATGATTGACACTGGAGCTCCATGCAGTCTCACTATCTCATCAATATAGAGCTCTGCTAACTTGTTCAGAGAATAATCTAATCAGACAGGTAGAAAATGAGCCGATTTAGTCAATTTTTCAATAATCACCCATACCAAATCATGTCCTTTCTTCGTATGAGGCAATCCTGATATGAAGTCTATGGTGATGTGTTCCCACTTCCACTCGGGAATAGGAAGAGAATGTATAGTACCTGCAGGATGCTGATGCTCTGCTTTAATCTGCTGACACACTAAGAATTTCGATACAAATTATGCTATCTCATTCTTTATGACTTTCCACCAATAGTTCTCTTTAAGAGTTCTATACATCTTAGTGCTGCCTGGATGTATAGAATAAGCAGAACAATGGGCTTCTTCCATGATTTCTCTCTTCAAGCTATCAACTTTAAGTACACATAATCTATCTCTGAGAACTGAGGCAAGCGAATCTCCAACCTAAAGAGGAATAGGGTTCCCTTCAAATGGTTCCCGACATAAGTACACGGAGTGCATCCTAGTATAAAAATCATTTCTAAAACACATGCTCATATATCTCAAATCATGCAAATTTCTCATTTATCACAAACACATGATTTTAACATAATCAATATTCGATCCATACTTTTATAGCAAAATATAAACTTTCTAGAAATAAAATCATTTAATATATTATCTTGAAAATTAATTTAAGAAAACATACATACTATATACTTTGGAAAACATCAATGTTACAAGCTTATCCACGCACTTGGCGAGCTGACTGCAGAGAAAGGAACTATGCAGCCGGACCGTCCCCGCTTACAGTATCACGATCACCTAAATAGACAAAAGAATTTACGATAAGGAACCTAATCCTAACTATAATATATAAAAGAAAACGCAAGAAACATGACTTAGTCGCTCTCGAAATTCTAACAAAATTTTGGCAAAGTTTTCCATTATACAATCCATAATCATCAACTTACATTCAAATTCTATTCCCAACATACACATCCACAATTCAATTCAACATCACTAAGCCAAATCTCGGGCTAACAATAATTTCCAACACAATCTTACTCGACCATATTCTCTGATTAAATCTGTCATTCACTTCCAACCACAAGGTAATCAATTATATGATCTAATCATGTAAATAAATCATACTTTAAGGCTATTTACATTTTCAAACACATAACATGCATATACTGAATACAATGACAAATAATACGAAAATCAAGATTCAGAGGTCCGTTACTACTCGGAATGGTCGAGAAATCATGGAGGAAGGCTCAGGAAGTCAGCGGCTAGATTCTGTCTAGCGCATCCAGACCACGCGTGGGCCTCACGCGCCAATGTGCAAGGAGAGCGTGAGCTCCACGCACCGGCCGGAATCTAAATTTTCTGACGGCCGAATCTTCCTCTCCCCCTCCCGGTTCCAATATCGCTAACGATTTGTCAATCGGAGTTCCGGATCAACGGGAAATCAAGAAAAACCATTAAAAATTTCTTATCAAGATTTCTACGAAAATAAGAAATTTCCCGATATGAAACCACCACCAAAATAATCCTCTCGTCAAAATCTACATTTTCCCTCAAAGACCCGGTCGAAATAGGCTCTAAATCGGACGGATCGCGGCCTAATTCTCTCTTTTATTTCTTTTTCTTTCTTTTTCTTCCTCTCTCTCTCTCTCTCTCAGTTGCTGGAGTTTGTGAAAAGAGTTAAAAGTGATTAGGTTTTTCTCTTTTTTTTATATATAAAAAGACAATGATCAATTGCCTCCATAAACTTGTCCCTTTTATCATTTTCAAATATAACTTTTGTAAACTAAACAATCCAGTCTTAAAGTTCCAACAAACCAAAATTAATAATTTAAAGTATGGGTAAAAATAATTTCGGGGTGTTACAATATTGCTAAAGAGGAACTGAAAAAAAGAAGCAAATATGTCAGAAGACGTTACTCAAGATCGCCAATGTTTTTCAGGGGAGTCCATCATGAAATCAAAGGAATTGTTATTTTTGAGAAATCAATGTCTGATTATATGGATTGTAGGGAACAAAACAAGAGAACAATAGCCTGACAAATGGCTAGGCCCGATTCTCTCACATAATTCTCTCTGTTGTGATTTCAGAAGTGAATTTAGCCAAGTCCAACCTGAGAGACTGGTGACTTGATACTGGAGTCACTCGGCATATCTTCTCAGTCGAAGAGCTATTTACTTCATTCGAACCAAATGAGAATGAGAAGTAGTTGTTCATGGGAAACTCCGCAAATGTTTGAGATTGAAGGCCAAGGAAATATGGTTTTAAAGATGACATCTGGGAAATAACCGACTCTGAACAATATCTTGTATGTGCTAGATATATGGATGGCAAATGGGAGAGGAGGGGAAGAGATCAACATCCTCGTATTCATACTCGACAATCTTCATATGTTCCCCCTCATTGTAATTATTTTAAAGGAGGGGATAGTGATCTCTGAATAATAAAAGGGGAACCCCGAGGGTCCTAAATCCTGAATAACATATAATTTTTATATCAAAATAAATTTAAATCATTTTAAAACTTATAGTTAAACTATTACATTATTCGAAAATAAAGTATACATATCCAAAACAAATATGATAAAATCTATTATACAAATCACAATTTATATAAGAGATTGAAATTCTTTTTTTTTCTTTATCTTTTTACTTGATCCGTAATTTAATAAGATGAAAGATCCCTAATAAAAAATTCTTATGGGTATGATACATACCATGTCCCCGTCCCTTCCCTGAATTATAATTGGGTATGAAACATACCTCATCTCAATCTCCAATGTTAATTTTTATAATTTTTCATCCCCGATCGTTGCCTCAATCAGGAAGGGTCTTTGATGGGGCTATTTCCTTATAGATTTGTACCATTCGTGGTTGAAATCCATAAGAACTTGAAGTCCGATTCACTGCTGATCAAGCATGGTTTTTGAGTCGAATAAAATAGTTTTGTCAAAAAATGATATATATGTTGGAAAAAGTTAAGTGACTGATAGGTTATTTAAGCATAATGTGTGTAATGTAAAGCCTAAGATTATTAATATGAATAATTCTGCTTGGGTCTTTAAATGTGTGACATAGTAGACTATGACATGTTAATTATGATACATTACGTAGATTAATTAACTTAAATCACTTACCTTATTTTCAAATCGATTCCAAACACAAGTGTGAAACCTTCACACTTGTGTTTAGGTAAAGTTAACAGTGTCATCATTTTATTCAATTAAAAGGACCACAAATACTCTTGAATGGTTCAGATTCAGTTATTCTATAATTGGTTGAATGGTTCGAACAATACTATGGTTGATGCAGTTGCTGGAGGAACCCTATTCAAGAAAACTACTGAAGATGCTAATGCTCTATTGGAGGAAATGGCCATTAATAATTTCCAATGGCCAAGTGAACGCTCTACAGTGACGAATGTGGCTGGTATACATGAGGTGGATCCTATTGTTGCACTTACATCTAAAGTTTCATCCCTCACGACTCATATAGCAGTATTGACCAACCAAAAGGCTCAACCATTTATTGAAGCTGCTGCTGCAGCTAGTCTGATATACCCAGACGGGTGAACAAATTTTGAGCAAGCCTAATATATGAACAATATGAACTTCAACAAGTATAGAAGTGATCTTATGCCTAACTATAATCATTCGAACTTGTAATATGTGAACACAAAGAATTCCTTGTAACGTTTTTTTGGCTTCACCAATCAAAAGAGCTGAGCAAAAACCATATTTAGAAAACCTTATGAGCACTTTTGTTGCTAAAAATTCAGAAAGGTTTGAGAAGAATGAGTCGCAGATGAACAACGTTGAAACCCATATAGGAAATATAGGGGCGGTGATGAAATCTGTAGAAGTATAGATTGGACGGCTCGCCTCTTCTATTGCAAATCAACGGAAAATGGGCATTTCCTAGCAATACTGAGGTTAACCCTAAGAAGTAGTGTCAGGCCATTACCTTCAAAAGTAAATTAGAGATTAGAGATGTCCACCAAGGACCAAGGTAGTTAAGACAAAGAAACGGCACTTCAAGAGGAAACAATAACGAAATAAGAGAATAATGTAGCAACTCCTCCGTATAAGCCACCCTCATTCTGAAGACACATTTTCCATATCCTCAACGCTTTCAAAAGAAGAAATTGGATGCTCAATTTTCCAAATTTCTTGACATATTTAAGAAGATCCATATCAACATTCCCTTCATAGACATTTTGGAACAAATGCCTAACAAAATCAAGTTTATGAAGGAGATGATATCCAAGAAAATGAAGGTGGCTGATTTTGAAATAGTAGCACTCACAGAGAAGTGTAATGCCATCATACATAAGAATCTCCCTCTAAAGATGAAGGATCATAGCGGCTTTACCATACCATGCACTGTTGAAAATTGAGACTTTGGTAAGGTGTTATACAATTTGGGTGCGAGTATCAATCTCATGCCCTTGTCCATCTACAAATAATTGGGCTAAGGTGAGACGAAGCCAAATACCGTCACATTATAGCTAGCAGATATATCTCTTACATACCCACGAGGAATAGTGGAGGAAGTGTCGGTCAAGGTGGATAAGTTCTATTTCCCTACTGACTTTATTTTTCTTGATATGGAGGAAGATCATGATATCCCATTAATCCTAGGGAGACCTTTCTTGGAAACAGGCAGAGCAATCATTGATGTGCAGAAAGGTGAATTGACAATGCGAGTTCAAAATGAAAAAGTCACCTTTATTGTTTTCAAAGCTATGTCAAGTCCTTAAGGTAATGAAAAATGTAGTAGGGTAGAGATCTTAGAACTTTCGTACAAAAATTCATTGGCGAGAGTCCACAAAGTGAGGTAGATAAGAAAACTGCAATGGATAATGATCATGTGTTAGGTTCGTCTCCATATATTCATGCCAAAACACAGGGTGAAACACCAGTCAAGAGGCTAAAGAAAATAGTGAAGCAATGCAAAAAAAACCCTCCACAGCCAAAACTGAAATCGAACTCAAGGCGCCATAAAATAAGGAATTTAGGTGTCAATGCTCGCTTGAAGATGATCCCTAGAAATCTAAAAAAGAGGTCGAGCTAATTTTGTCACATGTGCAGTCCAAATTTTCAAAATGGCGGAAAATTTACAGATCCTTACTCGAAGGTGGAGCCCATAGCTGAACCATCAGTGGACCCTAAGGGACCATCCATGGATAAGTTACCACAACCACCCAAATAATATTTTTCTTGTCATAATCACTATTGGATAACGAAGAAGAAAAAACATGAGACTACCTGGTCCGCTACATTGAAGCCACCATGACAACTTGGGTGGTTACGTCTGGCTGAAAATGTTAAACTTAGCGCTAGCTAGAAGGCAACCCAAGCATTTTATTTTTAATTTTTCAATTTTATGTTTTTCATTTTTGTGTGTTAAATAGTTTGCATATTTATTTATACAGGTACTAACACAACCCATACAGTCTGCGCAGCCAGATTCTTAATAGCATGAGCCTGATCAACTCTATGCACTGTAGCGTTGTTCCTCATTCTTTGTTTCTTTACGTTTATCTCACATTGAGGACAATGCAAGTTTTAAGTTTGGGGGTGTTTGTATGTTGGTGTTAGTTCCTACTATATAGAAAAAAATAAAAAAATAAATCAATTTTTTTTTTGAAAATTAGTTATTGGTAATAAAACATAAGTATAATAATAAGTTTGTTTACTCTTGGATGGAATCTTAGAAATGATAAGTTCCCAATTGACTCTTATCTGATGTCTTGAGTAGGTGATCTAAGTTAGACTTGTAAGCACTTAAGTGTGCAAATAAAGTACGCAAGAAAGGCAAAATATGCAAAACAAGACATTGTGGTAGAGAAGTTAGCATGGCGATACCACTTCTGGCGTCGCCATGAAGAACACACGCTTTCCAATCACGACGCCACGATAAATTCCTGCACTAAATAGGAATTCTGGTTTTCTAAATGCATAAGGACTTCAGGACTTCCTATAAATACCTAGTGCGTCCAAAACCCTAGAGAGGAGAATCAGACACAATAAGATAGCTCAAACCATATAATTTAGAGAGATCCAAATAGGGATTGTAGAGGAACAAGAGGAGCCGAATGTGGTGATATCCGAAGACGAAAAGATTCGATTCAGGTTTTATCTTCTAGTTTCTTTCTTCAAACTCTTATGATGTTCAATACGTTCTTGACTCCATCTTCGTTATTATTGTATCTAGTCATGAACTAATTTCTTATTCTAGAGGATGATATAGCCTATACTTGAACATATGTGTTTGATTTCTAATAAATTATTATGAAGTTTTAAATTAGTTTATTTATATTTTCTTATCTTTAATGTTTCTGATTTGCTGGCCATAAATTATATGATTTTATATTTAGAATCTATCACTCGGGAGAGAGATTTTTGAATAGGATCTAGAAAATATAACATAGGAATTTTATAAATTTCGAGAGAATTATAATTGAAGTCGTTAACAAAGAATCACATAGCGTAATGAATTGTTAATTACTAGATTTTTATAGGGATATCGAAATCGGTAATTAATAATATTTTCACTTGGCACTCGGGAGAGCGAGTAGAATAATTTAGGATTCTTGACTTATAAACTAAGAAATTGAGTAATAATTGATTGACATAGTAAATACATAGGAGGTACTTAGGTGAAATTAGACTCTAGAATTTATCTCATCATGTCTTTCTTAATTAAATATTTTGACTTTTTGCTTCTTTAATTTTTAATTTTAATTTAGTTTATTTAAATTGATTTCTAAATAAAATTAAGTTTATTAATTATAGTACTTAGTGTGAATTTGATTTCAATCATTGTGGGTTTGACACTCTTTATTCATCCTTTATTAAAACTTGACATCGTATACTTGCAATACGATAATTTCACAACAAACATCTACCGAAGAACAAAGAAGAATGTATTTGTCAAGTAGAGTACTCAATAATTATTAGAAGTCTAATGTACCTGATGAGTTATACAAGACTAGATATAACTTGCACAGTTAGTAAACTGGGTAGATACATGAGTAATTTTGGAGTTGACTATTGAAAATAAATAATAAGAATACTTAGGTATTTACGGTATACTCGTTGCGATGGGTTTCACCATACTAGATATCTAGTTGTGTTAGAAGGATATAGCGATGCAAACTAGATATTTGATTTAAAAGATTTAAAGTCTTCTAGTGGATATGTGTTCATATTAAGAGGTGCAGTTGAATCATGGAAACTCTTTAAGCAGACCGTTATAGCCAGATCCACTATGGATTCTGAGTTTATTACTTTGGATGAGTAAGGTGAAGAAGCTGAATATCTACACCATTTTTGGAGGATATTCCAAAGTAGCCAAAGCCTATGCCAGAAATATGTATATATTGTGATAGTCAATCTGCAATTGGAAGGACACAAAGCAATATGTATAATGGTAAATCTAGACATATACATCATCGACACGATATCACTAAACAATTACTATCAACTGGAGTAATCTCTGTTCACTATGTAAAGTCTAAATATAATTTAACGGATCCACTAACCAAATGGTTAAATAGAGAGTTAGTTGAAAAATCATCGAGGGGAACATGACTAAAGTCCATGAAATAATAAGTCGATATAATGGAAAACTAATCTAGTTGACTAAAGATTGCAAGATCTAGGTTCAAAAGGCCAACCTAATTATAAGAACTTAGTTAGATCATTGTGGGGATTTTCCATTCGGTCCATTCTTATGATGAGGTGAAACAGTGATGCCCATATGGAAAGAGGTTAAGTAAAGGCTTTTAATGATTTTAATGCATCATGATTCCAGAGAACAAGTTACTTTTAATTAAGAGATCATCTACATGAGAAAGAAATGAGACCGCTTCTAAAGGGAAGTATAAAGCTAAATTCTTGCAAAACTAAAGAAATTTTCATGGCAAAAATGAACATAATAATGATTACTAAATAATGTCAGGAAGGATTCTTTTGTGAAATATGTCATCATTTACATGAACGACAAAACAGTTCAAGGATATCGTGTTTGTTGATCAGTGAGTAAAGTAAATATATTTTCCTAAAAGAAGGTTCAAAAGTTAATACCTAGCTATGATATGCAGGTTTCTACTATTGAATTCCATCACTAGGTATCATACATATATCTATCAAATTCATTCATGTAGGGGATTATTTAGAAAATATAAATGCAATTTATGGAAGCTGTCACTTATTGGAATGTTGCAAGTGTTAGTACACTCTTGAATGGTATATAAGGAGAGCTCCTTCATTTCTTTCTCACCAAAATTTAATACTTTCTTAATTTCTTTATTGTCTCCGAAATTCAAGTTTTCTTTCTAATTCTTAAGAGATTATAGGAATCAAAGTTTCTTTTTCTTAAAGTTGGAGTTTGAACTATATTTAATTCGTAAAAATAGTAGAATGGTGTTTCTCTTACTATTCTCAATTATAGTATCATGAGAAACAAACATTGTTCAAATCCTTTAACACCAGAGTGAAGTGTGCGAATATATTTTAAGGAAATTGTATGCTACAGAAGCCTTGATATTTCAATAGTTGCAGTCAGATTTTTTAATCCGTTATTTTGGAAGACATTCACCCTAGATCAATAATTTGGTAACATATATTTTAAATTATATTGTTGATTTAAATATTTATATATAATTATTGGTAATTAACATGGGTATTTTTCTACACTTAATTTTACAAGATTCTTCAAAATATCATATATATATATATATATATATTATATATATATATATATTAATTTTACTGAATTTTACCGTGTATCGTTATTAAAATATGCATGTTAGAAAATTATAATACAATTTGACTCAACACTATATCCGAATTCGTTTACGGAAACATCTATCCATAGACCTTTTATCAACAATTAGAAGTTCTAATAAAAAAAGTGATTTAAATTTCACTATACCACAATGCCAATATGACCTGAAAACAGGAGCTTCAAACAAACAAATTGGAGGACCCACCAATGGTAACACTCCTCATACTAACTGTGCAAACTACAGTGAAAGTGAAACTAACCAAATCCATCGTTTTTATATAGGCTTACGATGGAAATGATTGATAAGACAAGAGCATGAAATATCAATAGACTAAATCTGGTACGACAACTGATGGTTACAAATACAAGTTATAAATTAATTAATGCACCATTATCATGCGATCACAGTTGATTTAGAGATGCTTTAAATTGGCTAAAAGAGATGATGCATCAGAATGTGATAAAACCATGAAGCATAAACCAAGTTAATGTTGCAACAACCACATCAATCCAACATAAACTACAACAAACCAAAACAATAGGGGAAAAAAAGCAGCAGCAGAAATTACAAAGCGCACATAGTTCCATGTGCATGAACACTTGAAAACCTGATTAACATAAGAAATTATTTAATAACAGACAATCCGGGAAAGCATTTCCAGCAAACTAGCTAGGTCAAACACTCAAAGCTCATCAAACAGCTATAGCATCTGCATTAACGAGGAGAGATAAATATTAGTATAAAAACAAGAACAATGTGAAAAATATGCCATGCATGATCATAGATACAAAATATTCGTTCTCATATATGCGGTTTTACACCTATTTTTTCACAAAGAGACTGCTTTCAAGATTCGAATTCATGATTAAATGGATAATAAATTAACACTTGATAAGTAGGCTAGACACTATCTTCAAACACATGATGATTTGATGATTATTAATACTATAGTGGGGAAAAAGATAGTGGTTGGTGTTAATTGGTCCCTACATATCACTTAGCAGACATGGCTAGCTAGGGATGTAGGAAGATTATTATGGGCCAGAGAAATTCTTTGATCATCACCATTTGGTATATATATATTTTTGATTAATTTGACAACCTTTTAGTTGTATTTATCTTTAGAGTTATTTTCCCCTAAGGGACCCATTACGACTAGATGATTACTATCATATCATGTGTAATGTAATGGAATGACAGTGAGGACAGCTTCAGTTTTCTCTCCTGTCCATACATATTATCTTGACCCGGCCATGCCTACTATTACAGTAGTACGTACCTGTAGAAAAGCGAAAGGCTCACATATATAATACAAGAAGATGATGAAGAAGAAGAAGAGCCAAGCTTCTGAGCGATGTTTGTATGTCTATTGTGAGTGATGTTTCCAAGAACAAGCTCATTGTCAGTACTGGGTCATTTATCCAAAATAATAATGGATGAAGGGTCATTTTGTGGTCAATAAATGTTAGGTCATTTGGTTGAGAAACACTTATTCTATTTAGTAAATATTGGGTTTCATTCAACGTAAAAGAATAAAAAATTTATATAATTATTAGTTTTTGAGTTTGTTTCTATTAGCATACGAGTCTTGTTATCACAGCCTTGAAATATGATTATACGAGTCTTGTTATCACAGCCTTGAAATATGATTTTATCTGTATACGGGCTTTATTCTCATCTCCTTCAAGGCATAATCAATAGTGATCCACGAAGTGAAAATTAATCTTTATAAAAGGGATAAGAATCCTCAGATTTTTTCTTTATAATAAAATAATATAATATAATATATAAAAAAGGAGATTTAAAACTCTCTTTATATTTTTGAAAAAAAAAAAGGTCATTTTCTGTTGTCACTAGTTTTTGTTTAAATGTGTTCATATTATTATTACATTGTTGCCTTCACGAGGGCCAGAGAAAATGGGAATTAGGCCCCATATTCAAAGGCATTAACGGAGCCAAAGGAAGCATTATAATTATATAAATCTGGTTATGCTGATGAATTTTGTTGCATATCCAATGATTAGATGTTCAAGATCGATAGACTTGGTCACTTGGGCATTATGTGCTGACTATATAAATGTCAGAATTAAAATATTAAGACCCGCCGGTTACTGTATAGGTCGTTAAAAACTAACCAAGCATGTATTATATGAAAATTGAAATGCAAAATATTTCATAATAAAATTTTAGAGGTACCAGGAATTTGAAGTAAAGAAACTGATTCACCAGTTTCATGTTTCTTTCCAAGAAGTTCCAGAATGCTGGCCTTGTCTTGATGACCATATGATCTATTAACCTTGCCTTCAATCTCTGGATGGATCTTCCTCTTTAGCATGCTCCTTACCATCTGTAGTCATCATCAAAAAAAGATCGATAGTGACTCAAATTATCCAAATACACAAAAAATATACATATATATAATTAATGTCCCACTTTATGACTGTAAGTGTGTTGTCTCTTTATGAGTAGGCCAAAGAGAAGAAAAAAATTTCAATGTGCCATCAACTTGTATGAACAAGATACATGAATGTATATGCGCAGAAAGAGTAGTGTTAATGTTACTCACTTGGTGTAATTTCTTAATGGGACGTGAATCCTCTTTAACATGAGGAATGAGTTTCTTGGCAAACGAGAGGCCATTCTTTGTACGAACAGTAGATTGCTTTTTAAATTCATCTGGATTCGGCTTCTTCTTGATATCAGAATCCTCATAGAACAAGTCTGCAAGTGTTGTTCTTCTTCTCTTCTCTCCTTGATCGCTACCTGTGGTGTCAATGTCAAATCTTGGGGAACCTACAAATGGAGTTATTTGGACACCATCAAGGGTTATGATCACATGATCAGCTTTCTCATCATTTCCTTTGTGTCGTTCAAATGTTGTGAAAATCAATGGGTTCACTTCTTCATCCTCAGCACTAATGTTGTTCTCTTCACCATCATCATAATCACCATTGTTGACTACATCAAGCACTTCATCACCTTCCTCTGCTTCTTCTTCTTCATCTTCACTACTTTCGAAAATGAAAAATTCTTTTTGTTGGTCGACTGCTTTCAGAGGATCAAAACCAAACGTGCCAATTGTTAGAATCCCATCTCGCCAGCCATCAAGCACATCCACCAGCGCTACTTGTTCGAGTAAAGCTTTCGTGTTGGTGTCAATGGCAATGGATTCTGTTTTCTTTACATTTCGAGCAAACCCGTCTGAGCAATACAAAAATTTATCATACATAATGAAATATAAAATGCACTTTGGTCAAAATGGGTCCTATTTAAAATGCAGTCAAGCTAATATTTAAGCAATGGCATTAACAATTATTAAATATAGTTACAGAACTTGTGGGATAAAATAAATAAAAAAATTCAAACCTTTGAGTACGTTATGATTAAACTTCCGGTGCACCCAGTTGAAGATCTAAGACACAAAAAAAGGCCAAGAAAATCATAAGAATAATTAGCAAGAGAGAATAGGTAAATGAAGTCTAGCCAAAACACTAAAGGGGAAAGTTGATGATGAACAATATTCACTCTAACCTTCATTTTTTTTTTGGGGAGCAAGCAAAATTGGTAAATTGTGTTGTGTCAAAGCGAGAGTATGAGGAAAATGCTTATGGAGAGGAACTAATAAAAGCTAGCAGGGGCCAAATGGAAGGAAGATTTTGGCGGTGACACCTGTCTAGAGAAAAGTGGGACCTTAAATCTGACCATGTTTTGTGGGTACATGGCATGTTTGAGGAGCCAGCATGTTGGGTCTGTCTGGCAATATCGATGTTCCGAAATTCTCGAAATGATGTGCATTACCCTCTCTGTATACTGGTTTTTTGCACATCAATATAGTAAAGGTCTAGTTCTTTACCTAAATTCCATTAGTTAGATATTCATCTAATCACTCAACTCACCAGCTTTAATTATTATATAATTACTATTATTAATGTTTTTTTTTCCAAGGTATCTGTTAGCCTAGGTGATTTTCACTACAAGACAATAAAATTTGAGAGTTGTAAGTAGTGTAGGGAACTTTTGGTCGCATAATGGAAGATTTGTTTTCACAAAACTCATCAAACCAGAGATCAATATTTTTTGGTTGGCAGTGCGGAATGATCATCCCTCGGCTAACGAAGCATTAGCAGCTGTTTCCAATGGTTGTTCCTACTGAATCAGATAACTGTGAAGAAACCGACTCCTTCATAATAGCAAGCAGTTGCTGATATCTTGGGATATGCTATATAGCAGATTCTATGAGTTTTTGAATTTTAAATTTATGATAACCTAAAGCTTTAGTTTTTTTAATTTAAGAAAGTTCTTTAGTTAGTGAGAAGCAATGTTTTTAAAGCAGGATCGGAGATCAAACCGGTGATCGAAAAGGTTTAATGGGTCATTGGTTCGATCGGTTGAATCGTTTCGAAAAAACCGACAGAAACGACTGACGTCATAAATAATATTAATTAATTGAAAATTATAAAATATATATATATATATATATATATATAAATTACGCAAAATATATAAAAAAAAATTACAATCATTAATTCTAATAATTTTTAATATCAAAACAAGCATAATCATCAACAACAAAATTATAAACATAGATTCCAACATCAAAATAAAAATACTTATCAACATTAATTCTAAATTTCAACATGAATACACAAGATAAATTGGTCATCAACAAACATAGTTATCAACATTAATTTTAAGTTCCAACATAAAATAAAACAATCATCTCCATCCTTATTTATTTGGTGAATATCGCAACCAATCCTCATCATCATCAACATTAGTACCACCTTCAAATAAACCATCTCCCTCCCCGTCTTCATCATCAATACTCAAATCAACATCTTCACCATCTACATAAATAAATTCAAAAATTACTTATTAAGAAACAAACATCAAATATATTATTTATTAGAAAACTAAATTGCCAAAACATTAGAAGATGACTAGCCAACTTTTGGATGTTCTTCGAGTATTTCTTCCAATTCATCAATATCAAGTTCACCTTCTATCTCTACATTTATTATCCAAAACTCAATTTTATTGATTGACTCATAATCAACATGATCATAAGGCCTTTTATTATTTTTATGCCTAGAACATATAGCAAAGATGAAATGATATAATAAATCAAAACTTGATACTTATCTAACAATATTGATAATCAACAATAATATAATCATACTTATTTTACAAATGCAAGTTGTAGTGAACATATACCAAGTCATTGAGTCTTTGATGCTCTAACCTATTTCTTTTCTTGGTATGGATACGTTCAAACACACTCCAATTACATTCATAATATCGGTAAGAAGTGATGTTGCTTTGTATTATAAATAAGAGTCATTACACTCATTCAATATAAAGAAAAGTATTCCAGATATATTTGATTTCTATCCGGTATCAATCCTCTTGATACATGTCTAAATCAATTCCTTGCTAGTATCTGAGCACACATCGAAAACACATAATTCAATTTTGAAACATTTTCAAAATGGAACAAATAATTCGGTTAAGCGGGACTCAAGAATCCGATTAACCAGATTCTCCTAAAGCCAAATTTAGATTTTGTGTAGAATTTGATTAACCGAATTCAAGAATTTGATTAATCAAATTCTTCAAAAATCAAAATTCTAGTTACCGTCTTAAATCTGGTTAACTGGTTTCCATATCCAGTTAACTAGATTCCAAAATTCATGAAATTTTCAATCCAATTTCATGTTAGAGTGTATGCCATAAAATCAGTTATGAATGTTATGGTTTAAAGCATAATGTTTGTAATAAAATACATTTGTTCTCTACACATTGTTACATCTATATTTAATGTGTATGTCCCGAGACGTTATGTCAAATAAATATCATTAATCCAAACGATTTTTTGATTATGAGAGTCAACGATATTTATACGAATAAGTCTCGAAGTAAGTTCTTGGTAAAATATGATTATTATACAGGACAATAATATATCACTCGACTAATATTATTGTGTGTCGCTTAGATTAACATTTGTTGTTAATAGAATGGATAATGAGTCTCATATCATAATGACACAAATAATTAATATTTCATTAGTAGAATGAAATATCCAACACGACCACAAGAAGCGTAAGATCACATGGTAATATTATTTAAGGTCATTGATATTCGTAATAATACATTAGTGTCGTCATATCTTCTAACTTGATTTCACATAATGACTTATGCGATAATACTCATGGTTCACTAGTATATCCTCATTCGACAATCCACGTCATTTGAATAAATGCTAGATAGCCTCGAACTATTAACGTACGAAGTCATATGTGCTTCAAGATAGGATCTGATATCTTTGATAATAAAAGCTAGAGATGTTCCATGGAAACTCGAAGTTATGGGTATAAGTTTTTTGCCAAAGCAGTTGATATCTTAGAGATATCAAATCCACAAGATAGAGTTTAAAGATATATGAGTAGAAAAGATTTGGCCTAACCATGATCATGGACTCGATAAGAAACACAAATATTGGAATTAATAAGATGACATACTCAAAGTGTATTCTAACATGTTCATATGGTTTCCCACTTCATTCATCGACTAAGGGAACATGACTTGCTGATATGCAATTACCCATGGTCTTTGGAATATCATAGAGATTAAATATTAAAGATTTAATATTATTTCACTGCTACTCGATAATGAACCTAAGACGGTCACATAATATAATTCCCGTCTATATTATAAATTCGAGAATGTTTATTAAAAGTTAATAAATAATTATTTTAGCAAAATAAGATTCTTGATTCGATTATGATATTCGGAATATTTTTGAAATTTAATTTGATTAATAAATTTGAAATATAAAATCAGATTTAATTATTTAAATAAATATTTGATATTTATATTCAATAAATTAAATTTAATTAGATATAATTTTAATTAATTGTTAATTAAAATTAAGTAAGATAAATTAATTAATTAATAGTAAATTAATGGGCCGAAATAATATTTAATCTATTGGGTTTTAATTTAGTGGGATAACACCTAATTATTTGGAGTCCTAATTAAGATTAAATATGAAAGTCTTTATTTAATTGGGATTCATAATTTGATTTGATATTCTAATTTTTTTTAAAGAATCTTTAAGAGACCGAATTTGATTTGGAGAGATCTTGGAGTGTCCTTGTTGTATTGGGATACAATTGAAGTATTCTCCATCTATAAATAGATGGAGGATTCGACCAAGGGAGATATAACTCTCATTGGCCAAATTTTGTTCCTCTCTTTCTCTTTCTCTGGTTTTTCCAAGTTTGTTTTAAGAAAATTATTTCTTCGATCCCCTTTCTAAGACTTCAACATCCAAGGAAAGAAAAATAGTTTCTTTGTTCTCAAAAGTGGGAGCAATTTATTTGTAAATGAGTGTTAGTGTGTCAACTAGAGGTACAATACTTGGTGCACTACTGCAATGGAAAATTCAAGAAGGATATTAAAGAAGGCTCAGAAAAATAATAAACATATCAATGAATATATTATTATTATTAAATATTATTTATATTGATAAATAGAATTTATTTATATGCATATAAAATTGATAGGGATTAAATTTATTTATATACTTATTTACATCAATAATGGCATAACCACGATCCTTAAGAGGTTTTGGAAGAAAAATTTTAAAATTCAGTCATATGTAGCTTTGATGTTATGTCGTTTTGATGAAAATAAATTAAAACATGTATATTGGATCCTATTGAGAGATGTTCGGTTAGGCTATTATTTTATGTGGATAAAATCGTTATTTTGGGCTGAATTTTTTTTGTGGATACATTGACATATGTACTAACGACTCAGTAAAATTTCAACTTAATCGGAATTCGGAAAGTTTATTTGCTAAGCAAAACAATCTCGCGGACAGAAGCTGAAAATTCAGGTTGATTGATTACCGCATGACCAATTTGTAAAATTCTGAAAGTTTTAGGGATTTATTGTAAATACCCAAAACGATCAGACGTGAAAATTGTAATTTTTGAAATTATAAATATTTTGTAAAATTTCCAGAATTAAAATTTGAGTAAGATTAAAATTTCATTTTCCATTAAAATTTATTTTCAGAAATAATTCTAATAGAAATTGAGTTGTTGCTAGTTTTGAACTAAATAACTTCTTAGGAAGTTAAAACCAAATGAAGTTTTAATTAAATTAAAACTTTATCACCACAAGAATCCTAATATAACCTTGATTAAATCACTTAATATTTAATATGATTAAGACATTAATTGATTAATAATCAAACATTAATCTTTTAAAAGTTTCAAGATTAGTAATATGATTATTCAAGTAAAGAAAGCCTAAGACCTTCTCGAACAAAGAGGAACTAAAAGAGAATTCTGTCACTAAGGCGATAAGAGCCTAAGAAAATAGGGACTTAAGTGCTTATGTCAGACCCCTCTCATCTTCTGGGAGTTTTCTCTATGATGGACAATTATGACCCATAGCATCACTATTTGTAAAGAACATTGTGTTTTTATACAAATTATCTATGTGACAAAAGGAAATTGATATTTTATCATTATTGTAATTAGATTACTTGGATATATATTAATGATAAAAGTCCATATGGTTAAATCAGATTAATAAGATATGAGAAAGTATTAATCCACGAATGATTTAATCATTAAATATCCCTAGTCGAAGTATTATCGAGACTGGACATTAATAATGCGGAATAAACTAGTATTATACTTGTGCGCGTTATGGAAGCTTAACGACATAGTTCTCATATATTTAAGTATTGGATACTTATGCAAGTGTAATAAGAGGTTATGTTAGCCATTGGACATGGAATAGTTCGCTCTTGATAGACCCACTCGGAATCCCATTGGTAGTATGACTATGTGTCTATGGGAATCCGAATCAGGGTATGTGTATGTGATCTTTAACCTGATACTTACGTCGCTATTACTTGCGACAATCAGTTTACTTTAGTATTGGTCGTCTGGAGCTTTAACAGCTTCTGTGTACGCCTGTATTGGGTTTATTGAGAATCATAGTGAATTGGATGTGATGTGAAGATGAGAGTATCACTTCAGTCATATGGAGATTATGGTCACACATGATACAGAACTAGTACTCTTAAAGCTGCAACTATCGGGATAGTATGACTAGGTCATGACTTCCCGATTACAGAGATTAGTTACTCGGGATCCGATATATGCTTCGTACGGGACAGACACAGAGCCAGCCCTAGGCCTAGAATGTGACATCTGATACTGGATCGTATTACGCATTACATAATATTACTACGCCTGATACAGATGATATTCCTCGGTGAATATTTCTGGAGAATTGGGTAGGCACGGTGCTTTGCTAGAAGCCAACCATGTCTTGTAAATCGGTGAGAACATAGTACGGGGTATGTATGTGTTTGGATAGTCCGATAACCGTATTTACTGCCAACATATCCAGGAATCTCTTGGGTCGCTTCCCAAAGATTCACCAATGACATTTGACACAGATATAATTAATTTGGGATTAATTATGAAAGAGAAAATTAATCTGGGATTAATTACGGTAATAATTAATATTGGATTAACTTCGTATAGGAGAGAGAACGCGATTAATTTAGAATTAATCGATAAAATAAATTTAATAGTTAAATTAGATTTTTCTATTTAATTTATTTATTTGTGGCTAAAATAATATATCAGATATATTAATTGAAATCGAATTTCAATACGAAATTAAAATTGGATTTTAATTCGGGCGAACGAATTAATTTAGAATTAATTTGAAAGCGAATATCGTAATAATTTTGCGAGACATAATTATTTAATTAAATTGGAATTAATTATGGCGCGACGACAAATTCGTTTGATCGGAATTAAATGAACCCAATAAAATTGCTTGTGACTTTGCGTGTGTCTTTTTGTGTTTTGGGAACACAAAATATCTTTGACTTTGGTGGGCCCAAGTCAAGTTGTGTGTTGTGTAAGCCAACTCAAATTTTGAATTTAAAATATGATATGACCACATGACTTACATCAAATGTCTATTGTTGATGGAAGTAGTTGGCTTATTTAATTAATTATCATTTAACACACACACCTACCAAGTTTTTGGAAATAACACACTCTCTCTCCTTCTTCTTCACCATTGCCGATTCTTCTCTCCATTGGAAGTGAAATTTTTGCTTCAAAATTTCAACAAAGCTAGCACTTGGAAGAGTTAAATTAGGTGATAGGAAAACTCACCCAAGGAACAAACAACATAAACAACAAGCTTGGAGTTTCATCCAAAAGAATTAATTCGAAATTTCTCCAAATTACAATGTAAGTAATTCCGCCATTTTTCTTGTAATTTTCACACATATAATCATATTTAGGATATTGTGGCATGTCTTAGAGACTAACAATGGTATCTAAAGTCTTGCTAAATATGATTTTGAAAACTAGGGTTCATAAACTTTAATTAGGATTTTTTGCTTGGAGTATGAAAATTCAAAATTGAGTTGCTGGTTGATGTTAGATGATGATAACTTGGAGTTGTGCATTGTTGGATTGTTGAAAAATTGATTGGATCAAATTTCTCTAATTTCCCTATCATGGCCGAATATTACCCTAGTGTAACTCATGGTGATTTTTAAATTTTGACACTTGGATGTCTTAATGGCATGATATATATGTTGAATGTTGGTTTAATTGGATTGAAATAAAATTGGATGTTAATTTCTTGTCATTGTCGTGAGTTAGCATGTTTTTTTGGAGACTTGATTTTGCTTCAATTTGTGTTGGACATGAATTGGAATGATAAGCATGATTAATTAGATTAATTACTATTTTGGAAATGTTAGATTAATTAATTAGTTATGTTAATTACACTTAAAATGGATTAATGTAATATTTGAAATATTGGATTAATGTAAATTAGTCCCTAAAATACTAAATGGGCTAATTTGGTTATATTTGGATTAATGGGGTTAGTTGGGCCAAGTTTGGTTGTGGACAATTGGGTTGGATCCAATTGGGCCTAAATTATTTTCATAAAAGTCCAAAATATGACTTTTGTGTCTTTAATAATCTAATTAGGCCTAATGGGCCAAAATTAATTTATGGCATATGGTGATTCCTAAATAGGCCAAGGCATTATGGGTTTGATCCATAATGGCCAAAAGTCCATGCCTAAAGAATTAATTAAAGTCCATTGGACCTAATAGAATTGGCATTGGATGCTAAATGGGCCTTTGAGACCATTTGGATTGGATTTGGAATCCAAGTCTAAAAAAGCATTATTATAATAGAATAAGTGTAATTGTTTAATTTGGAATTAAACTTGAATTAGTATTGAATACAATTTAAATTGGATTTAATATTGTAGTTCAATATAATTCAAGAATACTTACTTTGAGTATTTATTCTTAAACGAGTTAGACTAGCGCAAATCAAATCGTTGTATCAACATTGGATGGTCATTAATTGAAGAATTAATTAATTGGATTACATTGATTGATAACATGCTATGTGTAAATGCTTGGATGTATCTGTTTAAATAATGTATATCGAATGGCTATTAGATGGGTGAGGTAATTTTGGAAAATGTTGTAAATATTATATTTATTTGAAATTGGACCTGCATGTCCAGCCTATCACCTCTTATTCTTATTGTATTTCTTTTCTCATAATTCCCCTCAATGTAAATGAGGTTTCTTATAGTGTTATGTAATTGGGTATATAGAAGAATGTAAAGTGCTAGCGGGAGAGAGGAAAAGAAAAAAGAGATTTGTTCTAGGAACAAAATATATATGAATATCCATCCATATATCATTATTATATTTATCGCGCCTTATTGTGCTTTTAGAATGCATGTTTAAGGGTGTATGATGAGACCTAATCAAAGATAATAAGTTGGTTGCCAATTTACGAAAACACCTTCGTATTTAATATTAAGCATTTCTTTCCATTGAGTGGTTCTCTCTCAAGATCCAAGATTGGCTTTGATTTGTTGGCCAAAGTCAAGATCATTGTCTATCGCGGATGTGTTTGAACCATGAAAGCTTTGTTAATATCGCATGTCTTAGGCAGTTTTGACTTGTTGGCCAAAGTCAATGTCACTTTTGTTTATCAACGTGGATTACGAAGCTTTGCCACTGTCAATAGGTCACGCTTAACTGGAATCATTAAGCTTGTTGAGCCAAAGGCAAGGCTTAGTTGATTCATAGGAAACATGTTAGGAAATATATTAGATATATGTTTTGTACTTGGATGTCCACCTACCGGATCTAGGAATTGGATGGGATCCAATTGATCTTAGAGATCTACCTAGTTAAATTTTATACAGCTTGTTGGCCAAAGTCAAGGTTGTGTATTATTTAACGGGATCCTAGCCCACTAGGAAATTGGGTTTCCCGAGTACTCAACGGAGGGTTAGAGGCTTGCCGAAAATTAGTGGGAGGCTAGTATTAAATTTACAATTTCTTTTAATACTCGCTAATATGCGCATTCTATTATTATTATTTCTCGTTATTATATATATTAGTTGGACTAATATTATTCATTTATTGTTTTCTTTGAACGGTTAGACTATACTCAACACTACTACATTTGTAGTTGGTTATATAGTTGGACTATAGTAACCATTGCATTTGAGTGTACCCAAAATATTTGATTGGATAGTTGGATTATAGCAATCAAAATGGCTGGAAAGATAAGTGTTAGAGATATAATCATGGGTGAGAAAGTCTTTAACGACAAAAATTTTCCAGACTGGGAAATGAACCTCGGGATAGTCCTGGGAGCTGAGAAGTTGCTCTATGTAATAAAGAGACCTCTCGGGCCTGAGTCCAGACTTGAGCGGCCAGTAGAGCATGAGCTTTGGAAGACTCACCGTGATGATAACTTTACTGCTCAATCTGTTATGCTTGCTGCAATGACTCCTCAGTTTCTTCGTCAGAACGAGAGATTGGATCCTTATGCGATGATGTTGAAGTTGAAGGATCTTCATAGATCTAATCTTAGATCTCAGAAGTATGAGTTGCAGAAGAAGCTATTTCGCTCTCGTATGTCAGAGGGTACATCTGTCGAACACTACGTGTCGCAGATGATTTCTAACATCAAATAGTTGGGTCAGTTGGGCATTACCTTCGAGGCTGAACTTCCATAGATTTGATCTTACAGTCTCTGCGCGACTGTTGGGGCGGGTTCATCATGAACTATAATATGATGAACCAAGAGAAAACTCTTGGAGAGTTAATGACTATGCTGAAAGAGGCAGAGCCAGAGCTTCAGAAAGGAAAGAAGTGCGAGGCGCATCTTACTTCGACATCCAAGAAGGCCAAGGCTTGGCCGAAGACTTTTGGGGGTGTGAAGAAGAAGAAGAATGGCAAGGCTCAATCATCACAGTCTTCTGGGAAGACAAATGATAAATCCCAATACGTCTACCTACACTGTGGAAAACAGGGTCACTGGAAGCGTGATTCTCGTAAGTTCAAGGCGGACTTGAAGGAAGCGAAGGCGGGCAAGGCTCCGGCTTCAGGTATGTTTGTTATTGAAATAAACATGTCCACTACTAGTTTTAAAAATTGGATTTTTGATACAGGAAGTGGTACTCACATATGTACTGATATGCAGGATCTGCAGATTAGCAGGAGACTGCCTTCAGGAGAGATCGACCTGCAAGTCGGAAATGGGACGAGAGTCGATGTTTTGGCCGTTGGCACCTATGTTTTGAATCTACCCTCAGGGCATGTACTTACATTAGGCGACTGTTATTTTGTACCTAATTTGACTAGGAATATTATCTCTGTATCTAGTTTAACCTGATGCGGGTATACCTTTATATTCAGAAACACTGGGTGTTTTGTTTATAAAGATGATATTCAGATATGTACAACAGATGTGAATAATGGTCTTTATATTTTGAATATAAACAAATCTCAAACATATAATATGACAAACAAAAAACTCAAATTGAGTAAAATGGATGAGACTTATTTATGGCATTGTTGTCTGGGACACATTAACAAAATTCGTATATCCACACTTTCGAAGAATGGATACTTGGACGGATTTGATCTTAATTCATATGATGTCTGCGAATTTTGTTTGTTAGGCAAAATGCCTAAAACACATTTTAGTGGTAAAGGTGTACGTGCCACCGAGCTGTTAGCCCTCGTTCATAGTGACGTATGCGGACCCATGTCTAGCCAGGCTAGAAGTGGATATGAATACTTCGTAACCTTTACGAATGATGCATCGCGTTATGGTTATGTGTATTTTATGAAAAACAAGTCGGAAACTTTTGAGAAATTCAAAGAGTTTCGACACGAAGTAGAAAAATAGACTGGCAAAAGTATTAAAACATTACGGTCGGACCGTGGTGGAGAATACTTAAGCAATGAGTTTCAAGATTACTTGAAAAAATATGGTATTCTTTCACAGTGGACTCCTCGCGGAACATCTCAATTGAACGGTGTGTCCGAATGGAGAAACCGAACTTTGTTGGATATGGTAAGGTCAATGATGAGTCGCACAGAGCTATTGATTTCCTTCTGGGGATACACATTAAACAATGCAATACTTATTTTGAATAAGGTTCCGTCAAAGTCTGTTGAACAGACTCCATATGAGATATGGACAGAAAAGAAACCGGGTTTCTTATTCCTGAGGATTTGAGGATGCTGGGCATATGTTAAACATTTGGATAGTACCAAACTAGAACCCAAATCGGATAAGTGTCTATTTGTAGGTTATCCTAAGGAAACGAAAGGATATTATTTCTACAACCCGCAAGAGAACAAAATATTTTTTACTCTTCATGCGGTTTTCCTAGAAAATGAATTCATGAATGCAGTGGTAAGTGGGAGGAAAGTAGAACTCAATGAAAATCGGAGTGATACTGTTCCTGGCACCGACCCACTCATGGAACACGAACATTTTATCAAAGATGAGACTGTTCCACAATCTTCTGATACACAAGAACCGCTTAAGTCGGAGAGAGTCAGAAAATAACCTGAGAGGTATAGGTTTCTGATCTCACCTCATGTAGACATTAATCTTATTAAGGAAGATGGACCGACTACGTATGAGGAAGCGATACAAGGTATCAAATCCATTTTATGGCAAGAAGCCATGAAGTCAGAAATGGATTCCATGTATACCAACCAAGTTTGGACACTGGTTGATGTACCAGAAGACATTAAGCCTATTGGTTGTAAATGGATCTTCAAAAGAAAAGGGACATGGAAGGCAACATACAAATATACAAAGCTAGGCTTGTAGCGAAAGGGTATCGTCAACGACATGGTATCGATTACGACGAAACATTTTCACCGTTGCCATGATTAAATCCATTCGGATAATGCTTGCTATTGCTGCATATTTCGATTACGAAATATGGCAGATGGATGTCAAAACTGCTTTCCTTAACGGTGTTGGGGTTGGTGCTCAGAGCGCCAATCCGGACCAAATTTATGTCTGATTCATGAATACGAACATCCCCTTATTCCATAATATTACTTATTTATGGTTGCACCTCTTGTTCTTATATACGTATTCGATCTGATTACGATTAGATTGAAACTAAATGTGGTTTAGTGATATGTATATATTAGACAAAGGCCCGATAATATATAATGCAGTACACAGTTACAAAGTTAGTTTGTAATTGACATTGGGAAATGTCACTGCTATATGTATATTATCAAACATAGTTCCTGGTCAAGATTTGCTAACACGGGTCGGTTAGTCAAATCCGTTGAGACCAGTACATGTCGTATATCGTGACTTGGTCCGATGGTTTATCCCAATGAACCATGAGTCTATGGAGACTCGTATAGACGTGTAGGTGTTTATAGTGGATAAACACTGAACGGCTCACCGAAGATTCTTAATGGATGGTACACCAACGTCAATAAGAATCTTCTCGGGTTGAGTAGCATAGTGGTCCTTCGACTTGAGACACCATTGTGGATGTATGAGACATCCTCCACACTTAGATGGCAGTCACATCACCGATCTATTTAGATCAGACCTCCGCCTGTTCGTTGGGTGTGGATCGATCCTCAGGATATCCTGTGTGTGTCAAGATAGGATCCGTCAGTTCTGTGTACAGAGCATAGGTAGTCCATATATTATTAGCAGTCTGTTAAATCTGTGGCCACAGTATACATCGGAAGTAAGTTCCGAGTGTTATTTAGAGATTGCTAATAGATACGTCGACGAGATAATACCTATAGAGATTTGACGTTTACATCTATATCTCTGGGATTATCTGGATACCTGTGACGGAGGGATTATACGTATGCAATGACCTCGACCTGTATGATTCAGCTAGTTTATCTGTGATCGTCATAATCTACGGGTGGATAGATTATGTACATGAAATTGGATTTCATGACGGATATACCTGAATCTAGAGAGTCTCAATAATGAAACATACTCGTAGAGCACTAGAGCAACAATTATGAATAATGATGATTATTTATAAATCGTTTAATCGTTAAAAACGAAAAATACATGCGAACGGGCCGAACCGTCATTTCCTAATTAATGTGTATTTGTATTTAATATATGATATTATTAAATACACATTAATAAATAGTCAAATAAAGGTATTTGACATATATCATCAATATATGTATTTGAGATATTTAAAGTAAATATAATACATATATTTGATATATTTGTATTTAATTAATTATTTAATTATTTATTGTTAAATGATTAATATAATTAAAATATAAATATATCACCAAATGATATAGTTAGGAAATGATTATAAGTGTAATGTTTGACTTTACATTAAAGGAAAAAGGTTGTCAAATTGATATTGACTTCTTAAGATATTTGTTCAAAATTGTTTGAAAAATAAAAATATCTTTTTCCTTTATTTTCTTTTAATTTCGGCCAATACACTTAATATATAAGAGATATATTTTTATTAGTTGCATTTGTTGACTTAATTAAATATCTATAAAGTGTTATTAAGATATTTTATCAAGTTGATCAAATGTAAGGTGAAATGAAATTGAAATTAATTAACTTGTATTTGGTTTGGTGAATTTCGGCCAAGGCATCTTTGATACAAGTATATATTGTTTTTCATTTCATTTCATTGTTAACCTAATACACTTTAAAGAAAAACTCCATTAATGGAAGCAAAGGAAGCTTGTGAGAAAGAAAAGAGAAATCAAAGAAAGCTTGGATTTTAGTGAGTTTTTCCAACTTGCTATTAGAAAGGAAAATGTTCTTAGGATCTAGGCTTTAACATATGATGTTCTTAGGTTATTTCTTTCTTTATTCCTTGTGTTTTTGTTGATGGAAGTTTTGATGGAAGTGTTGAGCATGTATGATGAAGGAAGGTTGTGATTATTGTAGTTATAAGCTTTCTTTTAAGGTTTTGGAAACCATGTTGCTAATCTAGAGTTGTTGACCCACTCTTAGATGACCTAGATTTGATCTTGAGTTGTTTCATTGTGTTGAGACTTTGATTGGATGGAAGAAACATGATTGAAGTAGTTGATTTAACCAATTTGGTCTAATTTGTCCAATTTGAAGAAATTGAAAAATTAGGGTTCATGACCAATTCCAAATTTGGGGGTTTTCATATATGTTGTGTATTTGGATGTGTATATGATGCATATAAAGTTTCATGTTCATTGGATTACATCTTGATGTGTTTTGATGCATGAAATGACAAAGTGCACAAAATGGCACCTTGGAGGTGCATTCGGCCAAGGATTAAAAATTTGGGATTTTTGGTGCTTTTGGTGTTTTGATGTTTTGAACATGCTAAGTTCATCTTAGAAATGATTTAGAATCATTCAAAATTGATTAGATCAATTTCGGACTAAAATGGACAAAATACTAAAGTAAGGGTAATTTGGTAAATTCACTTAAATATGATTTATTTGAATTTTATTTCATAATTTTATTATTGGATAATTAAATAAATATGTTTATTTAATTAATTCGAGAAAAATTTTTGAAATCGGAAGATTCGATCTTCCGCCGCTTCCGCTGCGTTACCGGATTCAGCCCCTAAAAACCCCTTCAAACGGAAACCTTTTGGATGATATTTATATGTAACAACCTGATGGTTTTGTCGTACTAAGACATGCAAACAAGGTTTGCAAGTTAAACCGATCCATTTATGGATTAAAGTAAGCATCGCGTTCTTGGAACCATCGTTTTGATGAGATCATAAAAGAATATGATTTCATTCAAAACGAAGATGATTCTTGTGTATATAAGAAGGTTAGTGGGAGTGCACTAACATTTATTGTCCTATACGTTGATGATGTATTGCTTCTTGGAAATGACATTCCCATGCTACAATCGGTGAAAGCTTGGCTTTCATTAAAATTCTCCATGAAAGACCTGGGAGAGGCAGCATTTATTCTAGGAATAAGGATCTACTAGGATAGATCTAGAAAGCTGCTTGCACTCTCCTAGAGCTCGTACATTGAAAAAGTGTTGAAGAGATTTAACATAGATCAGTCCAAGAGGGGGCTGCTTCCGGTGTCACATGGTGTCTCTCTATCGAAGGATATGTGTCCTAAAACTCAAGATGAGAGAGATGCAATGAATCAGATCACGTATGTTTCAGCATTCGGATCGATCATGTACGCGACCTGATGTCTCATATGCTTTGAGCATGTGCAGTCGCTATCAGGCTGATCCAGGTGATGGTCACTGGATTGCTGTAAAGAATATCCTTAAGTATCTTAGACGAACTAAAGATGCTTTCTTAGTCTATGGGGAAGGAGAACTTGAGGTGAATGGGTTCACCGATGCAAGTTTTCAAACCGACAAAGATGACTATAAGTCGCGATCAGGGTACATATTTTGTTTAAACAACGGAGCAGTGAGATGGAAATCTTCCAAGCAATAGACTGTTGCCGATTCAACAATAGAAGCATAATATATTGCTACAGCTGAGGTAGCAAAAGAAGCAGTTTGGATCCGTAAATTCCTAATTGGATTAGGAGTAGTTCTGTTAGCAGCTGAGCCCGTACCTTTGTAGTGTGACAATAATAGGGCTATCGCACAGGCTAAGAAACCACGGTCTCATCAACGATCCAAACATGTACTTCCCAACGATTTCATCTGATTCGTGAAATCATACATCATGGCGATGTGAAGATCGAGAAGATCGCATCAGATGATAACATTGCAGATCCGCTCACGAATGCTATATCTCAGTAAAAGTTTGAGC